>CAKNXH010063714.1:102522-133309 GCA_932178445.1 Andricus quercusramuli | reverse complement strand
TTTAGCAACCTGGTGCATGATCGGGTACACCAGGGTCGGCGCAACTACATTTGAATTCGATCTTTTCATCAACGAACTTTAAATCTTTGGAAAATTCCTGTAGAAGATGCTTTTAGCAACCTGGTGCATGATCAGGTATATCAGGGTCGACGCAACTACATTATAATTTGATCTTTTTGTCATCGAAGTTTAAATGTTGAAAAAATTCCTGTAAACGATGCTTTTAGCAACCTGGTGCATGATTAGGTACACCCGGGTCGTTGTCACTTCCGGAGGAGTACCGACATTATGCACCTTCATACCGTCCGGACTCAATGACATACTTAAATCGTGTCCAACAAGGTAATTATATGAAGAAATGTTATGTTCCTATTATATAAATTGTGAATTGCCGATTATGTATAAAATATATATAACTTTTTATATAGTGCCTTACCATAATACATTATGTATAAACTATATAGAATTTTTCCGCCTGGGAGATTCGAATAAAAAAATATCGCTAATAAATATTATAATTATCCTTCATATAACAGATAGCCTTCATTGATATTTATCGTGATATTCGCAATTTTTTACACATAAGGTTCTGAACAATTTAATTCCTTCCGTGAATGCACATATCCTTACCGAGTATTCCTCCTAGGTTCCAATGAAAATAATGTTCTGTAATAAAAGTTTATCTATGATCAGATACGTATATTCCAATTACAAATTTTTGTAATCAAAATTATATTCTCAGAAATGTAAGTTCAAATTCAAAGACATAGCTCTATTGAGACTTACGTTTACTGGAATAAGTTTAAAAGCTTATTGATAAATAAAATTTTCAAAAATAAAATTTCAGATGCAAAAAAAATTAAATGAACATCATTCAAATGTTTCAATGGAAATAATTCTTTTATACTCCTTATGTTGTCAATCAAGGCTTCTAAAGGTCCCTTATTAGCCAGTGCATCTGCTTTCTCCTTACCTTCAATATCCTCTTGAGTGGGAAACCTGATTGGAGTAACCCAGTTTTTGCTGCCAGCCTTAAAAAGATCCTGAAGGCAATTCCAGACTAGTGTGGAAGTAAACTCTTCAAATGTAAGGGCCTTGAGTCCTGCTTGGCTGTCAGAACAAATGTGAATGTGCTGGCTTATGATCTCAGCACTGGGATTCTTCCTGTTCCCAAGAAGTCTTTATAGCCACATGTGTACCAAAAGATACCTCCTGGTGTGAATAATTCCTCCCTACGCCCTTCAACATGCCATTCTTCCCTTTTAGGGAAGATGGACTTGAACTTTTCATCAGAATGAGAATGTAAAAAGTTCTCGTAGATGACGTCTTGAACTACCTGGTTCACGATCTGGTGCCCTCGAATGTTCTCTTTCGAGCCACGAAACTGTACGTATTATTAAAAGTGTCAATGTGTGTATGTGTGTGGGGGGGGGGGGGGAGGAGGAATGCTAACGCCCTACCTTCCAAAAACCAATTGTGAGATATACCATCTCAAAGAAATTAGAATACACTCATATGCACCATCAGTGCAAAGTTTTGCATCCTAACTCTGACCAAGATATCAGCAAGATATCCATTTTTCTTATTTCCCTTGGTTTATCAGGTTTTATCATCTGGATCCTTCTCAATCCCAGTTACGGGTTGCAGTCCGCCTTCAGGATACTTCAGAACACTGAAGGGTCAGCACTCAAAAATAACTGGATTACTCTGGCGGCTGTTTTCACATCCATGATGCTCCACTACTTTACTTTGACCGTGTGATTTTAGACTGTCCACCTTTTGAGGATAGATGATAGTACCTCAGAAGTTTTAGGCATCAATGCCTCAAACTTGGCAGGCTCAGAAAGGTCCGCAGCAGTACTATACTCCTCCTAGGGCCTCTTTTGTGACTAATTAATCTACCATTCTCAGCCGTATCACTCAAAGTGAGAGGAATGTGTCAGTGAAGACCCTCCTTTATGTGTTTGTCTTCGTTAGTTGTGCTTTCGGAATTCACGATGTTCTCGCGAGCTGCTCGGGAACTGAAGCGTCCGTCCCCAAAGAGCCCCACTTGCAAGGAAGAGGCAATTTTCACTAGGAGATTTTCAGGTATTCCGGGACACCATCTGAGTGATTATATCCTGATAACGTTCAGCGTTCACGACGGTAGTTAGCGTTTTAGCTTAGAGAGCTTTTTTGGGATCTAAGAATGAATGAATCTAATCCAATCCTCTCAAAGCATGCAGCCTCATCCTTGCACGCAGAAGGAAAAACCCTTTTCTTAGCTGTTCGTGGAAATAACAATGACACTACCAAAATCACCAAAAAAATGTAGATGCAGTTCAGAACAATCCAAGGCGGAGAGCACCAGATAATGTTTGCGGAGGCTGCATGGCCCGTATATACACTCTGTGGTGCCAGAAACACCTAGAGCTTCAGCACGTTTTGAATCAATCATTGCGGGCTAAATATACCTTCCTCTGGGAAAAGTAGATATGTACGCGGAGCGCTTCCCCAACCGCTGCTCAAAGAAACTGCGGACAAAGATGAGGAAGCGATATTAACACTAACCACTAAAAGCAAGCACCTTCTGAGAGATAATCGTGATTTCGGGACAAGGAGGAACATCTACATGCAGGTTCCTTTTAAGCCCCAAGATCTGGTTAAAATAGATGCTTCCCACCGTGAAGATATCTTGCAGAATTCCGAACTCTGGACCGTCAATTGCTCAGTTTATGGTGCTGCGAATGCTTTGGCTGATTTATATCGAAGGCTGAAACCGAAGATGGATGGAAAGACCAAAAGACGCTTGCAACAACTGAACAAGAAGATTGGATGAGGAAGACAAAATGCTTCTCATGTTCAGCGTTGCGATTAACTGCATAACATCAGGTAGACCGTTCACAAAAAAGGCTTCGAGAGTTCGTTCAAGAATTGAGGATCTACAATCATACACTGATCAAGTCAAAGCTGCCGACAATCAAGCAGCATATTGCTGACAAAATACGGGTGTTATCTTACGTAAGGAAGAGAATACAGAAAAGGGAGAGATGTTTCAGGGAGGATCAACAGTTTCTCTCTGACCCATCACGCTTCTTCAGCGATCTCGCGGTTTCCGTCAAAAATACACCCAAGCCCAACGAGGTGGAGACTTTCTGGAGAGAAGTATACTCACTCAGGGCCATGAAGAACTTTTCCGCTGCAGGACGAGATGGTATCAAGAATACTGTCAATATTAAAGTTACAAATTGAATACGATGAATACGATTTTTCATTTGCATTATGAAACGATATAAAAATATCTTTATTTTCATAATGCTTCTGAGAATGGATATTTAGATTAATCCCTTATGGAGTGATCCATGAGTGGCTCCAGATGTTATTAATAAAATAGTGGTGTTGCAAATTAAATATGGTAAATTCAATTTTTCATTTGAATGACCATACAGTTTAAGAGATA
Organism: Andricus quercusramuli; assembly: GCA_932178445.1. NCBI lineage: Eukaryota > Metazoa > Arthropoda > Insecta > Hymenoptera > Cynipidae > Andricus > Andricus quercusramuli. Next base: position 129,870 of record CAKNXH010063714.1, on the reverse strand, counting down.
CCTTTATCTTCGTGATGTTTTCATGAATGCATATTTAAATTAAATTTTCAATAATATTATTCCAACACTAACTTGAGAGTTCTTTTGAAAATTTATTGACAAAAATCCCCATGTTTTGTCTTTCAGGAACATTTTATCCCCAAGTCGATGGAATGAGCTATGCAGGTAATTTAAAAACTGATATACAATCTAAAAAAAATGTAAGATTTTGCCAAGATATAAAGAAACCCTTTGCTTCTTCTTGCAGCACCACACGTTCAGGACCCCTATACACGTCACCAAGGAGGTAATTTGAAAACTAAAATACTAAATAAATTTGATCTTTAATTTGGACAATTATACAATATGAAAAATCACTTTAATTTTGTAATGTTTCTAAAAATGCATATTTAAATTAATTTTTTGATAATATTGTTTCAACAATAACTAGAGAGTCCCTGGAAGTACCTATGGAGGTAATATAAAAACTTAAATATAATCTAAAACAAATCATGGATTGTGTCAAAAAACTTCTAGTTTCCTTTTACTTGTGGAGAATTTCGTAAGCGGATCAAGGGGTGATTTATAAAATAGTGGTGTTGCAAAATAATACGATAAATTGGATTTTTCATTGGAAAAATCGCACAGTATAAAAAATACCTTCAATTTTGTAATACTTTTGACAATGGATATTCAAAGTGAATTTTTAGTTCCAGTATTTCTACTTTCACTAGAAAGCTCATTGTAAAAATTCGTTGAAAAAAACCATATGTTTCGTCTTTCAGGAATAACTTATCCCCACAGCGATGGAAGTAGCTTTGGAGGCGTATCAGCGTATGCTTCTGGAACTGGAGGTTACTATGGAGGTAATCTAAAAACTCATATATAACCTAAGACAAATAGGACATTATTTTTTCAAGAACTTCCATTTTTTCTTCTTATGGTGTGTTTCATGGGCGGCTCCAGATGAGATTTATAAAATAGTTGTGTTGTGAATTAAATATGATCAATTGGATCTTCCATTCGAATAATCAAAGAATATAAAACATTTCTTACATTTAGTAATGTTTTTGCGAATACGTATTTGAATTAAATTCTCAATAGTATTATTCCGACAATAATTCAAGAGTTCGTTGAAAAATTTCGGTGAAATAAATCTCTGTGTTTCTTCTTGCAGCATCACCTGCACCGCTTTCCTTTGGAGCTAATCATGGAGGTAATTTCAAAACTAAAATACAATCGAACATAAATATTTGATCACTTCATCAAAACTTCTAGTTTTTTCCTACTCCTAAAGGGTTCCATGCACAGATACATAAATGATTTATAGAATAGAGTTGTTACAAATCAAATATGCTGCAAATCAAATCAACTCAAATCAAATCAATTATGTTTTCAAGAATGCATATTATAATTAAATGTTGAATGAGATTATTTCAACATTAACTTGAGAGATCGTTAAAAAAATTCGTTAACAAAAAATCTCTGTTTCTTCTTACAGTACCATCTTATCATCACGGAGGTGGAGGTAACCTTATAGGTAATTGAAAAACGAATGTACAATCTAAAACAAATATTATATGATTTTGCCAAAAACTTCTAGTTTTTTTCTTCTCATTGAGGGTTTCGTGGGCGGCTCCAGATTCGATTTATGAAATCTTGATGTTTTGAATTAAATATAATAAATTGAATTTTTCATTTGAATCATCACATAGTATGAAAAAAACCTTTAATTTTGTGATGTTTTCAAGAATGCATATTCAAATTAAACTTTTGATAATATTATTTCGAGACTCAGTAAAGAGTTCGTTAGAAAAATTCGTTGACAAAAAATCCATGTTTTTTCTTACAGCATCATCTAACTTTCAAGGATATGGAAGTGGCTTTGAAGGTAATTTAAGAACTAATATACAATCTAAAAAAAATTATAACATTTTGTCCAGAATTTCTAGTTTTTTCTTTTTCATGGAGTATTTCATACGTGGCTCTAATTGCAATTTATGAAATAGTGATGTTGTGAATTAAATATGATAAATTGGATTTTTCATTTAAATGATCACACAATATAAAACATTCTTTTCATTTTTTAATGTATTTGCGAATGCACATTTGAATTGAATTTTCAATAATATTAACTTGTGATTACCTCAAGATTCCTTCGAAAAAATTCATTAATAAGGAATCTCTATGTTTCTTCTTGCAGGAGAACCTGTTCTGTATGACACTGGAGTTCACCAAGGGGGTAAATAAAAAACTAAAGTACAATCTAGAACGAATATTAAACACAAATCTGGAGAAAATCATTATTTTCGATCCCTAGATGCGAAAGGTCAACTTTCAGCTTTTCTTGAAGTCGCAAAAATGTCCGGAACAAATGTCTATTTGTGAATTCCATAAAATAAAACGTTTTAAGCTTTGCAGAGGAGAATATTGTCTTAATAATTCAAAATTGTTTTGATAATTTTAAACTGTCTTTCACCCAAAATATCATTTTCATTGTGTTGGTCCTTTTATTGGTCCGACCTTTGTCAGTGTGGCATTTTCAGTGGAATTGAAAACAGTGATTTTCTCCAGATTTGTTGCTCTTAAAAAAAAAATTGTTCACTGAGATGTCCATATTTGAATTACATTTTTGATAATGCTTCTGTTGAACTCTGATTTGAGCCCGGCTTTGAGAGTGACAGTCGGCTCCAATTGAAGCACTTCGAACTGTTTTGTTTCCCTCCTGTTTTGTTTCTCTCCTATTTTGTTCCTATCCTGTTTTAACTCTCTCCTCTTTCTCTCTCGGTTACATCACGCCTGAATAAGCACCGCGATCCCTACGCAGCTCCTCTCACCCATACATTTGGGGCGGCGTCAATTCTCGGAATGTCCCAATCGGAGGGACTCAAATAAGAGTTCGACTGTACTTTGAAATCATCTTTGGTGTTTGTTGATAAAATTTGTTAACAAAAATCCCTATGTTTCATAGGTTCTAAGTTAATGAATTTGTTAATCTTTAATATAGTAAATATTTTTTTCTTTCATGATCACGGAAATTAGGAGGAGGATCAGACCCACCAGTAGAGTACGATCCGAAAAAGGGTGATATCCTGGAACGTAAACTTGAAGGTCACGATCATTATACCTTGTACGCGATGTTCAACGGAGTTGCTTTTTATCGAGTGGATGCAAACGGCAATTTTTGTAAGTAAAAAACTGAAACACAGTATAAAAGTAATATGTGTAAATTCAAACATATGAAAACATATTAATAAATCTACTAAGAAATTATTATATACAGCCCTGCAGAAATAATAGTTTTTTCCGGGCTGTATCTATTAATCGACTAGTGGTCGAAATCACTGAATAATTGGTCAATATTTTCACATATTGACTTTCAGAAAAATTGTATGAATTCATCCCTCAATTACTAATTTGATACAATTTTTCACTATTTCAGTAAAAAAGGGTTCAAAACATGTGGTGGTTATACCCAAATTTGGTGATATAGTGTTCAGTCACAACGAGCATGTTGCCGCATGTCCTGTAAAAGGTTTGTTAACGTATACACCTTTATATCTACGGGAACCGACACGACACTACACGTTCCCGAAACACGTGGACCCAGAGAGAAACTGGCCCCAGTAAAAATCATAAGTATGGGAGTGATCAATAATTGACTTTCCAAAGTCCAGAATATGTATGGTAAATGAGACGATCCAATACTTCAAGCATATTGAAATAGTATAGATAAAGTATATTTAACGTAGAAATTGATAAAGGAGTACAATTATGATGTAATTATCAATTAATTATTGAATTACAATTAATTGTTAAGTTTTGCACTACAAAATGTATCAATAATACAAATGTAATTAATTTGATATTTTGATCATTAAAATCATTGTGTGAGCACAAAATAAAAGAAAAGGGTATAGAGTCTTTGGTCTAATTATTAATTATTGTTTATTAAAACCCTTCGATTTCGCTCAACAGTGTCATTGACACACCTTATGACTGACCAGCATAACGAAACATTCTAACAATAAATAATATCCATTAGAGGACAAGATTTTTAATATGCATATGAATTTTACAGATTCTACTGGATTTAAGTCGACATTTTTTTATATATTTCATTTATTTTCATATAAATATATTATTTATATTTTGTATATTTATTTGTATTTTTTGTAATAATCTGAGATCTGTCAGTTGAATATACACTAGGGTGGTTTTGCGAGTTTTTCGCGGTAATTATTTTTTCATTAAAAAAAAACTAATATCCAAAAAATTATTCCCCAAATCGATTTTGAATTGAATCTTCCCATTTCTTTAAAATTTACTTTATATGATCATTCCTTAATTTTTTAGGTAAAATTATTGATTTTTTCTTCATATGACAGAATTTAAGAAACTATATTACTACAAAGACTAGAGATAAAAACGAATTATTTACAATAATACATTATAGAACACAACTGATATTTATTTTTAAATGTATATAATCAGTATAAATGAAATATATTTGTATTAGAACACGTGAGAAATGCATTGCGATATCTTATTATGTATTAGCATTCCAAAGAAATTCACCAAGATTTCAAAATATTTCAGAAAATTTCTTTGATCTCGCAAAGATTCTAAGGATTTCAAAAAGATGTCACAACTTGTTTAAAATAATTCTCAGATCTAATTAATATAATAAATTAAAGATCTCAATGACTTCTCAAAGATTACAGAAAGATTTGAAAGCTTCCAAAATTTCAAAAAGACTTCAAGGATTCCAAAAGGTTTCAAAGATTTCAAAAAATTTCAAAGGAATTCACGAAGATTTCCATGATTTTCAAAGACTTCAGAAAACTTCGACGATTACACAACGATTTTGGATGATTTAAAAACATTTCGGAAGATTTCCAAGATTTCATAAGGATCTCAAAGATTTCACAGATTCCAAAATGACACCAAGATTTCAAAAATTGCAGAAGGTTTCCATGATTTTTGTTTCGTACCCGACATTATTGGGCTTTGTAGAGAAATCGGTGTTCTTTCCAAAAAGTTTTTCTGGACTGAAATTTTTGCCCTGATAATTATTAAGGCCTGTTCCCAGATATATTCCAGTTTTTCTGATTAGTATACACCCTGGCCCTTCTTTTACTTCAGAATTAAAATTATTTTCCAAAATTCCCGTTTCACGTAAAAAATTCTCTGTACGAAATCAAATAATAATTCTTTACGGAAATTACGTGACCAACAGTAAGAATGATCATTCTTGACGAAATTTACTGCTCTAAAGTGAACCTTGAATGAAAAATATCATTCTGTACAGAAAATCCCAGTTCTATCTCAAAATTATAATATTCTAAAACTTTAGAAATTTTCCTGGCCCAAAGTAAAAATTCACATTCTTTGCGAAAATTGCATGTCCGGAAATAAAAATCATAATTCTTCACGGTAGTTCCCTGTCAAAATAAGTATTGAAACTAGATCTCTGTACTTAAATTCCCTGTCCCGAACTCAAAATTATATTTTTTACTGAAATTCTCTGACCCAAAGAAAAAATTAAATGTCATGACCAAATTTCCATATAAAGAATACTTTGATTTGCTGTTCGAATGTGTTTTCGATGTATCTAACATCGATTAAGGATATAACAGATTTAGGAACGTTTTGAGAACGTTCTAGGACGTCCGCAGGACATCCAGCAAGATTTCAATTAGAAGCAAATTTTCAGACGTAATAATAAGACTACTTGAGAAACTATGAAAGTGTTGTTTCATGCAATCATTCACATTATCAAAAATCTGCTCTAACATATATAGTGTTCTTCTGGGGGGGGGGAATAGATACACTATTCATACGTAACTTTGAAAATTGTATCTAATCGCATCGCTTTCAATTCCTAATACACTGAAACCCCGATATAACGTTTCAGCAGATAATGAAATCCCGCTTATAACGAAATATTTCTGCTGTCCCTTGAACCCTTCTATAGTGCCCAAATGAGAGAAGAATAGTGAGAAGAAGACCATTATTTAAAAAAAGGGAATGAGTTATTTCTTCAAAAAATTCAGACTTTTCGTACTGAAAAGTTATTCTTTTCTTACCTACATAATGAGTGTCCTCTTCGTATTTGAAATTGTTTGTTTTACTAGAGATATTGGTGTTACGGCTACACCGTTTTTAGTTAGTAAAATTTTTCCTCTGATCATTGCGATCCTTCTCTTTACTCTTGCGATCGAAGTTGGATGACGATCCCGGAATACAATTTTCTGCAAAAATTAGGAAGTCCCTATATATTTAGATAAATTTGGAGTATACTGTGTGTCTAAAATCGTGAACTAAAATAGACAGTTTCAGAAACGTTACAGAATGTTCGCAGGACATCGTACATTATTTCAAGTTTGGTCCTTTTTCCCCTGCTTCATTCCCGTCCTGCATGGTCCTCATCAAGGGTATGGTCCTTCTCGCCCTTGTCATGTTTCTTCTGGCTCTGGTCCCATCCTGCACGGTCCTCATCACGGGTATGGTTCTTTTCGCCCTTGTGATTATTCTCCCGGCTTTGGTCCCGTCCTGCACAGTCCTTGTCACGGGTACCATTACCGATCAGGATTAATCTAACTTCATTTTTTCTGAAATGGAGCTGATACATAAATGTGTTAAAAAATGAACAATATTTCTAAATCTTATTTTCAAAATTATACAAGCTCAAATCATTTTCAAATCTGTAACATAAAATACTCTAATTTTGAATTCAGGACGATTGATCCGACGAAAAATTATTAATGACTGAATATATAATTAACGTCCAAGAGAGACCTGCACGTGACAAATGATGGTGGCGATGAACTTTACTATCAAAAATCGTGAAATAATATTGCTAAATTTACTTTAGTCTACTTAATTCTGTTACCAGAATTCCTAAACTGAAAGATACTGGCATCACGTGTCGTAAAATCCACCTGCCGAGTGCATTTTCTCAGCCTCACTTCACCAGAGCTCATGTCGGGGTGAATGTTTTATTACATTATACAGGGTGTCTCAGACTCAAGTGTCCGAACTTATATGGCTGTATAAAAATTAAAAAAATGAATCGACAATTTCTTTTCCAGAAATCAGTTGAAGTTTTATTTTTTGACTTATTAAATACTGAAGCTGGACCAATCAGGAGCGGAGAAGGCTTGCATCGCTTGCATTAAGATAAGGGGAATGGCTATCGGTCCGGCAGACTGTATAAATTACTTGCCAGCTGGACTCAAGTCGACTCAAGTTGAAAACCACAAAAATTATTAAAGTAAGCAGTTTTCATCTCTATATACACACTTTTATTCAGAAAAAGCCAAAAGGGAGTACCGCATAATATTTTAAAAATATTCCATTCAAGTATTTATTCAATAAAATGAGGCAAATGAATTTCGTTCCAACAGAATAAATCAGTATTGAAAAAGTTATTAAACCTAATTTTGACGTAATGATAATTATTGAATTCTTTCAGAGCCCATTTTCATGGATCACAGTGGTTCAGCAGTTTAATTTGTGGGAGAATAGGGGAATTTATCTTCCCAAAATGGGGATTTTTTTGTAGAGGAGACATTTTGTCTTTTTCTATTTTAAGACTGGAAGAACGAGTGTATCGCTGGATACTTTATATGAAATATTTTTAGAAATTTCAAAAAGTAATAAAGAAAATAAAAAAATAGAAAGTTTTCCCGATACACTTGTAAGTTTCTGAGTACAACTAATAAAGCTTGACGTAAAATAGTTATAGCCATTTCCGAGAAAAAAGACTGAATATTTAAAAACAAAATTTTCACGGGTTTTCAGAATCGCCTTTGGAAAGCAATTAAAAATATAACTTTTAATTGTTTTAACAAACGGAAGCTTGCTCCTGAGGTATGGCGATGCCATACAGACATGTATTTTCCGTGAGAGTTTTGCAAGTCTCCAGATTTCCTCACTTTGGAATCATACCTCAACAATCTCAACATCCTGATTCGAATGCATTGAATGTATGAAAATGCAACTGTTTGGTTGGAAACTGTTCTTCTTTGCTTGGGGATTCAACTATTCTGTTTGAAAATTTTGTTTCAACCACTTTGCTAAGAAATCATTTTTTGTTGAAGATTGATATTTTTAGTTGAAAATTCACCTCTTATTTAAATTTATTATAATGAATCATCGTGAAAGTATTAAATCTATTATTTTGTTGAAAACTGCTCTTTTTTCACTGAAAATTTCAATTTTCTGGTTGCAAATCAAATTTTTGTACAGGAAATTCGCCTTTTGGCTTCAAGGTTTTCGACTTAAAAATATTTGTGGAAAATGCGTCTTTTTGGTATTAAATTTCATTTTGAAAATGAAATTTCATCTTTTTTAGATGAAATATCAACAACTGAAGGGTTGCAGTACAGAATTAGATAACAAACATTTCTCCGAAAATGGCCTTTTTGCATAAGAAGATTCTTAAAAAATTAAATACATGTTGTGCTAAAAGGATTTGTTCAAAAGCTCATTTTTAATATAGTAACAAAAGTCGTGTCTTCGTGTGTTCCTGGTGCGGCTGAGCAAGTTGGTTTTTTCAAAACTGCCGGTTTCTTGTTGTTTTTGGATTATTCAATAAATGTCATTGATCAATTAGTGCAATGGGTGCGTGTCCAGAGTGCAAGGAAGTGATTTCCAGAGGAGGACCTGAGATGCTTGTGTGTTTAAAGTGTGGTCTTTTAACGCATCTTGCCTGTGCGAATTTTAAAATTTCTAAAAAAAAAAACGTTGATTAACTCAAAAAAGGTCAAGCAGATTTCTTCTGCATAAAATGCAAAGGACAAAACATCAGTGACATCTCTACGGCAGTAGATGGACCTGCATCTAATATTCGCAACGCAGACGGTACGTCTTCCCCTCAGGCTCCTGCCCCCTCAGCAGCAACGGCTACCTTCAACCAGCCTGATCTCGCTGCTATGATCAGAAATGCTGTCTTGGAAGGACAAAAGAATGCCCTTGCGCAGTCTCAGGAGATTCTTTCCAGGATCACAGAATTGGAAAACAAGTAGCAAACATTTAACAACAATCTTGTAACTTCTATTCAAACAACCAAAGCAGAAATTGCTGAGAACTCTAACCGAATTTCTTTACTCGAAGCTGGCTCAGAAATGGGAAAGGAAGATATTACATTCATGACAGCTTAAAGGGTATACAGGTGGGAATGAGGCCTCCTGCCAATTACCCTATTGCTGAATACCTTTTTATCAAGGTATCTTTATCTCATGACAGCATGTTGGTGGGTGTGATTTACAAACCTCCTAATGCTTCCTAATGTAGGGAACTTGAGACTGACATTTTTGACCTCATACCAAATTATAATAACATTGTACTTACTGGTGACCTAAACACTAATCTTGATGCCACCAACAATTTGAATAACTATTTTAAATCAGTAGTGTTCTCTGCCGGAACATCTATAGTTCCCCATAATACCACGCACCACACCGATTATTGCAGTACATGGATTGACATGATGATTGTTGATGATCTAGACAAGGTAATCTCTTCTATACAACACTCAATCTCATTCCTCTCAAACCAAGAACTTATCAGCATTCAATACCAGTTCAGCTTTGATCCCTCCTCTAGTATATATCCACTGTCTAGGTAAAATGAAATGCTCTAGGTTCTGATGGTATCTCAATCAAAATATTGATATATCCATCATCTGTGCCTTGTCGAAACCCTTTGAACGCATTGTCCATCAGCACCTTACTGCACATATTGAAACTAACAATTTAATAGACCCAATGCATCTGGGTTTCGTGCCAGGCATAGTACTGTTACAGCTACACTTAAAGTAACTTTTGACCTTAAACTGGCAATTGATAAAAGGGCAATAACGGTTGTTGTCCTTTTTGACTTTTCTCAGGCGTTTGATACAGTTTAACATAATTTACTATTGACTGGGCTCAAGTCACTTCACCTCTCAAATATGGCTGTGAAGTGGTTTGAGTCTTATCCTAGTAATCGTTCTGAAAGAGTGCAAATCAGCAATAACAAGCGTTCTGATTGTGGGGAGGTTAAGAGTGGTATCCCTCGAGGTTCCATGCTTGCACCTACTCTATTAGTGGTGTACCTACTACTAAGTTGGTACCTACTGGTAGTGAACCTCGACACTGCAAATATCACAAATATGCCGATGACTTCAAGCCTTACCTGTCCAGGCCTATTGCCACACTTATGATCTTACTTCAGAAGCTACAGGAGGATATTGATTTGGTGGTACAGTGGGCCTTGATAAACGGTCTCACTCTTAATCCTGCTAAAACTAAGGCTATGATCGTAGATCCTTCTTCCCCTCCTTCACGTGCAACAATTGCAACCTTGCCTCCTCTCTTGGTCGATGGGCGTCTCATTCCCTTTGTGGATTCTGTGAAAGATTTAGGCTATGTTCTTAATCGCTCTCTTACATGGAATGAACACGTTGCGGTTATCTCAAGGAAAACCTTTAGAGTCCTCCAACAGCTTAACAGGAATAAAGAATCACTTCCTTCCTCAACGCGTATCCTCCTAGTTAAAAGCCTGATCCTTCCCTTCCTTGACTACGGCTGTGTGGTATATGACGACACTACTGATGCGCTGAATGCCAAGCTTGAGCGCACGCTTAATGCTTGCGTTAGGTTCATCTATAACATCCCCAAAAGTGAACATATTACTCAGTATAGAGAAAGAGCAGGACTTCTTAACGTCGCCAAAAGAAGACAATTTTTTATGGGTAATTTACTTTATAGCCTATTCAGTAATGAAGCTCCGCACTATCTTCTCAAACTCTTTATTATTCGTGGTGCTCGCCTTTGGAACAAACTACCTATAACCAGTAGAAATGCACCTTCACAATTTCATTTTAGAAAACTCCTTTTTGGTTACTCACACAACACATCAAATCCTACCCTTGGAATCACACATGGGTAACCTTTTTTGAAACCTTTTTCTGGCCAACTTCTTCAGAAAAGTTTTTAAATGAAATAAAATAATAGAATACTTCTTCTTTCGAAGGAAAAGTCCTCCAACAACACTATGCATTTGCATCATTTTACAGCACGAAAGTACCAATCAAATTCCACCCTAAAATTCTAAATCTTCATTTCCTACAAAAAGCCACTCTTATAAGGTTTTTTCAGTTAACTTTTTGCCTTACGACTAGAAAAGTTATTTCTTAAAATTATTGTTGTTTATTTAAGAAAAATATAACAGTCACAGTCGCTGTCTAAAGACGATTTTCAAAAATCATGAAATTTGAACCTCCAACTCGAAACAAGATTACGTCATGAAGAATTAACTAAAGTGCACTGGGATGAATTTTTTTAAACAAAATATTATTCCTTAGACATTCAGATTTATGTGAATATACAATGTAATATAAAGAATAAACCTTCACAAACATTTTTCAAAATAATGTTACATTCAAAATAAATTTTTTCCTATAGAACAATTATTGGAATAATCTTTCATACCCTATTTCAATATTCAATTACTAAGCGATACACAATTTTTTACAGCAAAAAGCTTGACCAGTACGGTGGCCCAACAATGTCAAATCTGTTTTATAGGGTGCTAAAAACCTCCATATGTGAAAAATTTGACTTCGAAGAATTTTTGTGTGAGTTATTATTTTTTGGGATTTGTTTTAGTACAGATTAATTTAAATACAATTAAAAATTACTTTCTGCGATAATAACATGTTTAAATGAATTATTTTTGGGAATTTTCTTTCGGGGTTCGGAACTGCTCAAACTTCAAAAAAAAAGTGAAAAATTCTTCACAAAAAAAAAAAACAAAGTTTCCACCAAAATTATGAATCTTCAACAAGAAAACAGTAGAATTCGTTTAAAAAACGATTTTTTAGCAAAATAGGTTATTTCTCAATCAAATTGTTTTCCAGCCAAAAAGACCAATTTTTACGAAACAGTTGAATTTTCAACCAGTAAATATGAATTTAACTTTAAACATAATTTTCAACTTTTATTTCAAGATTAAACTTGAATGATTCAATTTCTAATTACCAAAATTAATTGTTAATTAAAGAGATGTATTTCCAAGTACAACGATAGAATTTTTAATTGGAATAAGTTAAATTTTCAGTTAAAAAAATTAATTTCAGCCAAGAAAGGTAACTTTCAAATAAATAGTTACAATTTCAAACAAAGTGATGAATTTTCAAATACAACTGTGAATATTTAACTGGAATAGTGAATTTTAGATCAGAAAGCTGAATTTCTACAAATTGAATTTTCTACAAAAACAGGGGAATCTTCAACCGAAAAAGACGAATTTTCATCAAAATAAGTACATTACTGACCAAAAAGAAGAATTTTCAAATGAAATTATGTATTTTAGAACAAAAGGGTGATTTTCAATCAATAAATTAATTTTTTACTAATAAAGACGACTCCTAACTGAAATTTCAACAAAAAAGATTCAAATTTTGAATAAAAAAATAAAAATTTCAGCTAAATTGCGATTTTCATCATGCTTCAAAATAATTCAATCAATAGCCCTTTTCATACGGCGCAGTTTTTCGTGATTCATGATTTACTTTCCTAATGTCGAGAATAGATTAGAAACAAGGAATGTTAGGTGAAGCTGTTTTTTCGTAACTCATCAAATGTGGCTCGTAATTTTAGTAAATAATGAGAAAATCGCTACGGCGTATATAAACGACTGAAGGACACTAAACAGCTTATCAATGACAGCGTGGAAAGTTCCCTGAAAACCAGTTTTCTGTCGTTAGCAGAATGAAGAAACTTATTTGCAGACTACTACTTTTTGCTTTTATATTTTTGGAATCTTTTCGTGAGTAAAATAAAACATAATAATACCAATTCAAACATATGATATGAAATATCTTACATACCGTCTTTATTCAAAAATTATTTCTTTTTGGATTCAAACAGTTGAAACATATGTTATTATTGCGTAAGTATCCATATTTCAACCGCTAATAAATTATTATTTAGTGAACATTATGTATATATATTTTACTTTATTTTTTTTATAATTCCAATTCAAATGCATTAGCACGTAGGTTTCTAAGTGGATGGCCACGTCGACATTTTCGACCAGGGTTCTAACATATGTGACATTATACCACAATATAGACGCGCCATATAAATTATTATTTAGTGAAAATGATATACATATATTTTTTATTTTCTTATTTTTTTATAATTCTGATTTAATTACATTATGACGCCGAATTTCAAACAGATGACAATGTCAGCATTTTCATCTAGAATGCTAACATATATCATACGAGACCACAATATGCACGCGCCTAATAGATTATTATTTTATTAATATTATATATATTTTTTTATATTTTTTTACAATTCGAATTTGGGATGCATTATCACGTAGATTTCTAAGTGGATGGCCACGTCGACATTTTCGTCCAGGGTGCTAACATATGTGACATTAGACCACAATATGCACGCGCCTAATAGATTATTATTTAGTGAATATTATATATCTATTTTTTAAATTGTTTTTTCTTTTTACAATTCCAATTTGAATGCATTTTTAGGTGCAATTTGGACTGGATGGCCACGTCGACATTTTCATGCAGGATGCGAACATATGTAACACTAGACCACAATATGCCCGCGCCTAATAGATAATTATTTTATAAATATTATATATATTTTTCTCAATTTTTTTATGATTCCAATTTGAATGCATTATCACGTAGGCTTCTAAAAGGATGGCCACGTCGACATTTTCATCCACGGTGCTAACATATGTTACATTAGATCACAATATGCACGCGCCATATAAATTATTATTTAGCGAATATTATGTACATATGATTTACTTTTATTTTTTTATTTTTTATTATTCCAATTCAAGTGCATTATCACCTAGATTTCTAAGTAGATGGCCACGTCGACATTTTCATCCAGGATGCTAACATATGTGACACTAGACCGCCATATACACGCACCTAATAGATTATTATTTAATAAATATTATATATATATATTTTCCTTTTTTTTGATAGTTCGAATTTGAATGCATTATCACGTAGATTTCTAAGTGGATTTTCACGTCGACATTTTCATCCAGGGTGCTAACATATGTGACATTAGACCGCAATATACGCGTGCCATATAAATTATTATTAAGACAAAATGATATACATATATTTTTTGTTTTCTTTTTTTTTTATAATTTCAATTTAAATACATTATCACGCCGATTTTCGAACGAATGACCACGTCAGCATTTTCATCTAGAATGCTAACATATATCAGACGAGATCACAATATGCGCGCGCCTAATAGATTATTATTTAATGAGTATTATATATATTTTTGTCTATTTTTTTATGATTCGAATTAGAATGCATTATCAAGTAGATTTCTAAGTGGATGGCCACGTCGATATTTTCGTCCAGGGTGCTAACATATGGAACACTATAGACCACAATATGCACGCGCCTGATAAATTATTATTTAGTGAATATTACGTATATATGATTTACTTTTATTTTTTAAATTTTTTATCATCTCAATTCAAATGCATTATCACGTAGATTTCTAAGTGGATGGCCACGTTGACATTTTCGTCCAGGGTGCTAACATATGTGACGTTAGACCGCAATATACACGCTCCATATAAATTATTATTTAGTGAAAATGACATACATATATTTTTTGTTTTCTTAATTTTTTATAATTCCGATTTGAATACATTACCACGCCGATTTTTGAACACATGACGACGTCAGCATTTTCATCTAGAATGCTAACATATATCATACGAGACCACAATATGCACGCGCCTAATAGATTATTATTTAGTGAATTATATATATATATATTTTTTTTATCGTTTTATTTTTTATATAGTTCCAATTTGAATGCATTTTTACGTGGAATTTTGCGTGGATGGTCACGTCCACATTTTCATCCAGGATGCTAACATATGTAACACTAGACCACAATATGCACGCGCCTAATAGATTATTATTTAGTGAATATTATACGTATATTTTTTTATCGTTTTATTTATTATATAATTTTAATTTGAATGCATTTTTGCGTGGAATTTTGAGTGGATGGCCACGTCGACATTTTTATCCAGTGTGCTAACATATGTGTTACTAGACCATAATATGCACGCTCCTAATAGATTATTATTAAATTAATAGTATGTATATTACGGTGGCTCAAAAACACTTTTTTTCAAAAAGGCAACAATCCCCCCCCCCCCCCCATTCCATAACCTAAAAAAAAAAAAAAAATTACTTTTTTTTTTTTTTCGTTTTTTCGATCTCAGCTTTTGACTTGAAGTTTCCCATGTAAAATGCATGGGGAAAAATCGCTTTTTTCAGTTTTTGAAATAATTTTTTAGGCTTTGAAAGAATGTAATGAAAAAGTAAAGATGCTTGTAGACAATTATCCAACAAAGAATTTCATGTATCGGACATATGGGTTTGATACCCCTAACACACCCTTACGAGTCCCTGAAAACTACCCTTGGAACCAAAAATATCGAATCTTCATAAAAACGACCTTTTCAGCACTGTATTCTCATTTTTTTTACCAAAAAATATTCATATTGGTCTAGTGGAATATTTATTAAGATTAGGTTTTTTTTCCTAAGAGTGATCACTATTGATCTAGTCGAATTTTCATTAACAATAATTGATTTATTTTTGATTATTTAAACAAGCGGAATTTGTTGAAATCATTTTCTCTTGCAATTTTTTTTCATTGAAGTTTATTATCATTTCTTCAGTGGAATGTTTATCAACATTCGTTAATTAATTTGCAAAGTTTCAAACAAATTTGGTGTGTTCGAATAATTTTCCTTAAACATTCGATTTTTCAAGAAATAAAGGTTTTTTGTCTAAAAATTCGTTGAACTAGCAGTTTATTATCTGTAATAACATAAATTTATAAGCAAATGTTTTCCAATTCTATAAAAAATACATTATTATTGATTTTCGACAAACTTTAATTTGTTTAGACAATTATTTTTCCACAAAATGTGCAAATTTTTCTCCATTGTTTCAACAATTAAGTCTTAATTCATAAGAGGAAAGTATATTTGGATAAGTTTTGAAATGTATTTGAAAAATATTTCTCCTAAGAGACATCATCGGCACTTTCGAGCATACCTGTGAGCTTATCATTAGCAGAAATCCTTGCATCTGTGTATAATTTTTTACCTGTCCTCCTCGTTTACGAGCAGACCTCTCCATTTTAATTTCAATTTTTTTATAGAATTGGGTTAGAGAGTATAGGAAAAAGTTCCCAGATAGCAAAAAAATAACATTATGTCGCGACATAGTGATAGACAATATAGATTAAGATTGTATAAGAAAAAAGTTTGAATTGTTCGAATAATCGAAAATTGATTATTGTTAATAAATATTCCACTAAACCAATAGTAATAATTCTTAGAAAAAGCGAATTTTCAAAAAAAATAAATTTAAACAAATTCCATTTGTTCAAATAATTGAAAATTATTTAAGCAATGTTGATTCAGATATTGAAAAATTACAACTCATAATATGCCTTAGTATTGAAACATACGTATTTTCATTGTCTTGTTTTCATGATTGAAAAAACGTGAGCATGTTGTAAAAAAAAAACAATTTTGTTATTAAACATTTCATTGCAACTTGTGTCGTTTTTCCATAAATTCAATTCGTCTATTTTCAATTTTATTTTTCACAATTGAGACTAAAAATGCGCATCTTAGAATAAACTGGTTTTGAGAGTAGATATAATTCAGGCGAATAACAAGAGTTTAAAACAAATTTTTAGATCTTTTTTGGTTAAACAACTTTTGCCTGTTCATTTTTCTTTTGCCGTCCCTTATGTCGTTTTTCCAAAAGTTTAATTTTTTATTTTTAATCTTTTTTTTACGATTAAAATATTATCTACTTCTTCTATCTGAAAATTATCCATGACAAATTTTTAGATCCTTTTTGGGTAAACAACTTTATTCATTAATTTTTTTCGTACCTTGTTCCATTTTCCAAGGAACTAAATTTTTTTATTTTTAATGTTATGTTTCACGATTAAAACAAAAACTAGACGACATATAGAAAAATTATTAATGAAAAATGTGTAGCTCTTTTTTTTATGAGCAATTTTGTCAATTCATTTTTCTCATAGTTTGTATCGCTTGCCCGAAAATTAAACTTTTTAATTTTCAATGTAGGGTTTGACGAATAAAGTAAAAAGCCAGCATCCTATCAAAAAATAATTCATAACAAATTTATAGCTCTTTTTGGATGAACAACATCTGTTTCATTATCATTTTTCAATTCTTGTGTCGTTTCTTTTTTTCATTTAAAATGCCTTTCACGAGAATTTTCATGAATGACAGAGTATGAATGTCACACGTAAGTAATCTCGTGCATTGGGTTTTAAGTATTTTCAAATCCATTTTTGGAATTCAGAATTCACAAACCTCTCTTCTTCGTTTCTTGACAGAAAAATCAACATGCATGCCGCCAAGACTCAAGCATGTAAAATCAGGCAATAAGGAAGAAGCTAAAACAATAGCTGCGATTGGCACAAGTAGACGCGTCGCTGGGGACGTTCCAAGTTCTTTTAGAAAACAGAAGTCCAATAATCACCAAGGTAAGCCATCCTCTTCAAGGAAAATCTCGAAAATGCTTATTTTTCAATACCGACAGAATTTCCGCATCCCAACCCTAAGTTTCTTGACGAATCGAAAAGGCTGAATGGCGCTTATGGCAACCGACAACTTTGAATGCGGTTTTCTCAAAAAACGAATTATCTGTAGTTTCAACTTAAATACTGACCAGGCGACTCGTTTCTCTTCCAAGAGGATTTGTAATTTATTTGGATACTAAACTAATATACGTGCGCGTCAACTTTTTCATTATTTGTATCATTTACCCAATTTTCTAATATTTATTTATTTGTTCAGGTCGTTCTGGAGGCAGTCGTCAGCTAAATGATCCAGGTCCGAGCAATTACCAACAGGCCAGTAATCCCCCAGGTAAGCCATCTTGTTCAAGAAAAATCTCAAAAATGCTTATTTTCCAATACCGACAGAATGTCCGCATCTCAACCCTAAATTGTCTTCATTCCTGGCTTATGGAAATACCCACCATTTTTGTTTGATATTAAAAAATATATACGTTCATATCATGAAAACACTATGTTAGTTCGACGTGGGTTGAACAATTCTTATCATCAGAAAATTATTTTTCATAAATACGAATTTTGAAATTTTTTGCAGAAAAAATTTAAGTTAGGAAATGAATGTCAAGACAACAAATTTTTTGACTCAGAAGTTTTTATATTCAATGTATTTAAAATATATTTCACGTCTATCCAGGTATCTATCCAGGCCTACGTAAAACTAACATGAAGTTTTCCTCATATGAACGTATATATATTTTTTAATATTGAACAGAAATGGTGGGTATTTCCATAAGCCAGGGATGAAGACAATTTTTTGTTTATGAAAATTTAATTTTTTCATTTTTCTCGGAAATGATACAAGATATCATAAATGCGTAGGAGAACTTTTTGTAGAACTTTTTCAAATGTTATTAAGCCCGCATTGAACTCACAAGGTATTTTCCTTATGATAGTACAAATTCAACAAAAAATTGGCAATATAACTGTCTATTAACAGGTTCTTCCTGCAACCTGCCAGCCCTCTCTTGCATCCACGTTGCTCAACTATTGCACTTCATACCATAGTCCTTCTATTAGCCACTGCGGGATGGGTTATTCTCCGTTCAAGAATGTAGTTAATATACAAGCTAAATGTTGGTGTGTAGAAGTGAACTTCTTCCAGAAAAGTTTTTGATTTTATCTGGCTCTGGCACTGGAAAGTTCTTAGTTCTAGCGACAACTTTCTTCACTTCTTCGGCAGTAATTAGTGGACACTGTTCCTCCTCTGGACCTTATTACCTTTGCATTTGGAAAAAGTTACGAAAGAGTGATATATCTGAAGCGTCTTCATTCAGCTGCTGAGTACTTCCATATACTTGCTCCCAGAAGACTTGAATCTCTTCTCGAATAGGCGGATTTTCAACAGTACGTGACGCTTTATTGAACAGACGGAAAGGATGAGTAGAAAAAGTAGCATTTACCTGAATCCACTTCATTCGCAGTTCAATGCGTTGTTTCGCTTTTGGAAGCGGTCTAATTTTTTGCGTCCAGTGCTGCCTGATGGCCAACAGTTTACACTGGTTCAGCGTGAGATTGGCTTTCCTCAAGTTTCGAACAAGTGCCCTGAATTTTGAAGTGAATTTTTTATATTATATTATGTAGCTGATCATGCACTGGATATTTGATGCATGCCGTCTCGCCGTTTCAATTTCAAACTGAAACTGTGCGATACGCTCGCTAGTCTTACACAAACGTACTGAAGTATCGCTACTTGTATTGTCGCTAAGCAGGGAGACCGCCTGCTCGTAAACTACTCAGTTCGGATACCAGCGATTAGCATCTTCGGTGAGCTAATCGAGAATATCAATATTAGTTTCAGATAATTTGTTCATCGTGAGATAGCCTTTTTGGTGGATAGATGTCCTACTTCTCATGTTGGCTTTATCGGCTATATGCAACGGTGGTCTGGCGGGAGCAAGTGGTATGTTCGATGGAGGATGTGGCTCTTCTTCTTGTTGATAGAAAGCTTCATATCCGCTTTTTTTGCAAAGAGGATACCTGATCTCTTGAATACTGAGGCGTTTTATGAGCATATTCCGGGTGTATATTGACCCAGCGCAGCGGTCACGTAACATCTGCATGAATTCTTTTCGCGCCGGTAAGTTTCTTTGCCAACAGGGTCCGATCATTTAAAATCGATATTCTCGCGCTTGTCCGGGGCCATCACCTGGTCATCGACTCGGTTCGGTCCCATTTGCACTCCCAACTGCACCATGGCCTCCATCCGAGAGATAGTTATTGTGGGTGGCACTGCGTGATACTGGTGGCGTAACCGCATAATTCGTTGCATTAGGGAGTTAGCCCAAAGCAGCGTGGCCAACTGCAAGAGCCAAGGCTCTCGGGTGATAGGGGCGCCACATCCCTACACCACAATTGAGCAAAGCCATCTAAGTCACATATCAGTGAATTCAGCACATGTAACCCAGTGTACTATACCCTAGAATTTAGTATTCTTTTATGAGGGCGTTTTCCGCCATATAAACATTTACTGTCGTACAGAGAAAGACAAAAATAAGGCTAGAAATTTCAATAATTTAATAATTTGATATTGTACAGAAGCAATTTTCAGGGTTTAAATTTTCATTCGAGCCACAAAACATTGAAGAATCTTCAAGGGTTCATGGAATGAAAATTTGTTGTGCCAAATTACTAAAAATAAGGTTCATTCAGAGCAGAATTCGATTAGTTTTCTGAAGGGTTGTACGCGATATTGCTAATTGGAATTTCCGATAATATAATTCTGAATTAACTCTGAAGCTCGTAAAAAATTCCGTTAACAAAAAATGCCTATTTTTCTTCTTACAGAATCATTTTATAAGCCAGCCAATCAAGGTAATCATCATGGAAGTAATTTGAAAACTAAAATACAGCTTGAAATAAATATTAGATTCATTTTGCGACAAAGTATAAGAAATTTCTTTAATTTTGTGATGTTCTCAAAAATAGAGGTTTGAGTTAAATTTTTAATAATATTCTTTTGACAATAACTTGAGGGTTTGTTGAGAAAATTCCTTAACAAAAAATCCCTGTTTCTTCTTACAGAATCATTTTATGTTCCCGCGCATGGAGGAAACAATATAGGTAATTTAAAAACTAATATACAAACTGAAACCAATATTATATAATTTTGCCAAGAACTTCTGGTTTTTTCTTCCCATGAAGTGTTTCATTTGAGTGATCAAAGTTGATAACGCCGTTCGGAATAGATGGAAAAGTTTTTCAAGTTTTGCAAAGCTTATGAAATTCTGCGTTAGGGTAGCCGCAGTTGAAGTAATTTGGCATCACGTATATTAAATTATCACGTGAGAATGACGAAAATAAGGTTAGAAATTTCAATAATTTAATAATTTAATATTGTACAGAAGCGATTTTCAGGGTTTAAATTTTCATTTGAACAAATAAACATTGAAGAATCTTCAAGGGTTCATGAAATAAGAATTTGTTGTGCCAAATTACTTAAGCTAAGGTTCATTTAGAGCAGAATTCAATTAGCTTTCGGAAGGGCTTTGAAAAAACAATTCCACCGATATTCTGGAAGGCGCTATCTTCCTTCAAACTCAAGGCAAATTTTTATTAGGTTGCACGCGATAGTGCTAACTGGAATTTCTGATCATATCATTCTGAAATAAACTCTGAAGCTCGTAAAAAAACTGCGATAACAAAAAATGCCTATTTTTCTTCTTACAGAATCATTTTATCAGCCAGCCAATGAAGGTAATCATGGAAGTAATTTAAAAACTAAAATACAGCTTGAAACTAATATTAGATCATTTCACGACACAGTATAGTAAATTTCTTTAATTTTATAATTTTCTGAAGAATAATTGTTTGAATTAAATTTCTAATAATATTATTTTGACATTTACTTGAGGGTTCGTTGAAAAATTCCTTGACAAAAAATCCCTATTTCTTTTTACAGCATCATTTTATGTTCCCGGACCTGGAGGAAACAATATAGGTAATTTAAAAACTAATATACAAACTGTAACAAATATTATATAATTTTGCCAAAAACTTCACGTTTTTTTCTCCTCATTAAGTGTTCCATTTGAGCATAGACCAAATCCGTTTTAAATCACGCGAATTTTCTAATTTTTCCTGAAAACAATGACAGATTCTGAGTTCCGAAGAATTTTTATTTTCTGAAAATGTGATTTTTCAATTTTTCTCGTAAACTATGAAAGATATCACAGGAGAACCACCGATATTTTTAATTGAACTTTTTCAGACGTGCAAACTTTATGTTAACATTTTTTCGTATCTGTCCTTCTTCCCAAGAATAGGTAGAAAATTCGACTTCAAGAAAAAAGAATTCTTCTGCTACAAAACTTACTTAGCAAGCATCAGACTCACAAGATATCGTCATTGTCAAAGTACAAGTTGACAAAAAATTTGGCAACAAATTTAAAGGTGGCCTTTTTGAGAAGAATTTTGAAAGAAGAAGAACTGAGTTTTTTGGAAAATGAAGCTCAAAATTCAAATCCTCATAACTTTTTAGATTTTTTTTTTCTTTGCAAGCCGGAAGAATACGTAGCGCTTTATTTTCCTATAAAAACAAAATATTTCGTCCCCGAGAGATTTTGCGATTCAAACTGTGGAACCCTGCCTGATTTGAACTGGATTTGGTCCATCTTCAAATCAAATTTTCGATTATATTATTTCGACATTAACTCAAGAGTTTGTTGAAAAAGTCGCTAACAAGAAATCCCTGTTTCTTTTTGTAGCACCACCCGTTCCGGCTCTCTACGTAGTGAACCATGGAGGTAAGTACAATATGATAAATTGGATTTTTCATTTAAAAAATCACACAGTATAAGAAATACCTGCTTTTGACTATGCATACTCAAATTAAATTTTTAATACCAGCATTTCGACATTCACTAAAAAGTTTGTTGCAAAAATTCGTTAACAAAAAATCCGTATGTTTCTTCTTACAGGAATGGTTTATCCCGACGTCTATGGAAGTCACTTTATAGGTAAGTGATTTATCAAATAGTGGTGCTGAAAATTAAATATGATGAATTAAATTTTTCATTTAGATGATCACATAGTATGAAAAATACCTTAAATTTTGTGATATTCTTAAAAATGCATACTTAAATTGAATTTCTAATGATATCGTTTCAAAATTAAATTTAGAGATCGTTGAAAATATTCGTTGACAAAAAATCCTATGTTTCTTCTTGCAGCACAACCTGTTCAGCATCCCTACGTATACAACCTTGGAGGTAATTTAAAGAATAATATACAATCTAAAAGAAATATAATATCGGTTTGCCAAGAGCCTCTAGTTTTTTTTTTCTATTATGGAGAGTTTCATGGGCTCCAGATGTGATTTATAAAATATTGGTGTTGTGAATTTGATATGATTAATTGGATTCTTTCATCTAAATGCTCACACACTCACAACATGAAAACTTCCTTTCATTTTTTACCGTCTTTGCGAAATAATATTTAAATTGATTTTTTATTTATATCATTTTAACAATAACTAAAGAGTTTATGAAAAAAATTCTTCAAAAAATCCCTATGTTTTTTTTTACAGCACACCCTGTTCCGCATCCCGTCGGATTTAACCATGACGGTAATTGAAAAACTGAAATATAATCTAAAATAAATAGTAGATCTCTTTGCCAAAAAGTCTAGTCTTTCCATATTTATGGATTGTTTCATGCGCTGATACAGAAGTCATTCATATAATAGAGGTGTTCAAATTAAATATGATGAATTTGATTTTTATTTGAATGATCACACAATATAAAAAGAACTTCAATTTTGAACTCTTTTCAAGAATACATATATAAATTAATTTTTTCAAATACTATTTTGACAATTAGTAAATATTTCATGGAAAAAATTCGTTAACAAAAAATCTCTATGTTTCGTTTTACAGGAACACCTTATTACCAAGTCGATGGAAGTAGCTATGGAGGTAATTCAAAAAATAAAACACAATCTTAAAAAAATAATAAAAGATTGCAACGACAACGTCTAGTGTATGTTCATTGGATTTTTCGTTTCAAAAATCACACAATGTAAGAAGTAAGTTCGTTATAAAAATTCGATAACAAAAACTCCCTGTTTCCTTTTACAGGACCACCTTATGCCGGGGGTTATGGAAATAACGTCATAGGTAATTCAAAAACTAAAATACAATCTAAAACAAATACTAGATCATTTTGCCAAAATCGGCTAGTTTTCATTTAATTATGGAGAATTTCGTGACCAGATACAGAGATGATTTAAAAATAGTGGTGCTGTAAATTAAATGTGATGAATTACTTTTTCCCTTTGAATGATCACATAGTATAAAAAAATACCTTCAATTTAGTGGTCTTTTCAAGAATGCATATTTGAATTATATTTTCAATAACATTATTTCGACATTAACTCAGGAGTTCGTTGAAAAAATTCATTGACAAAAAATGCCTGTTTCTTCTCACAGCATCACCTCATGCTCACGGACATGCAGGAAACTATATGGGTAATTTAAAAACCAATTTACAATCTAAAATGAATATTATATCAATTTGCAAAGAATTTCTAGCTTTTTCCTTCTTTTTAAGTTAAATTTTTATTAATATTATTTCGATATTAACTCGAAAGTTCGTTGGAAAAATTCGTTAACAAGAAATCCTTATGTTTCTTCTTGCAGCAGCACCTGTTCAGAATCCCTTTGGAGATAACCATGGAGGTAAATAAAAAACTAAAATAAAATCTAAAACAAATAGGAGATTATTTTTCAAAAACGTCTAGTTTTCCCCACTTATGTTGTATCGAAATATACAAGCTGAGTCGTTGTCAGAGCAACATGCACTTGGTATTCGAGCTACTTTCCAGGAAAGACAAAAAACTGATTTGAAATGCTCGCGGTTGTGTACCTGATAATTTTTTTTCTTTAATTTATCTTTCTAATCTTCACCATCAAAACGTCAAGCGAAGAGCATTTCAAATCAGTTTTTTATCCCTCCTGGAAAGCAGTTCAAATACAGTTGTGCCATGTTGCTCTGATGACGAGGATTTGCTATTTAATTGTAAATCTTAAGATGGGTTCATTCAATAATAAATATATTAAGATCTCTAATTTGATAAAAAAAGGTGTTATTGGTTTTCTTATTTTATTTTCAAATCAACTTTGAATTTTTTTGAGAAAATTTAATGACAAAAATCCCTATATTTCTGGTTGCAGCATCAACTAGTCAGCCGGGACCATCAGCTGGTGGAGGTAACTGAAAAACTGAAATAAAATCTGAAACAATTATTAGATCATTTTGCAAAATCATCTAGTTTTTTTTACTTACAAAGTGTACATGGAAATCAAAGATTCAAATTCGTGAGAAATTATTAGTAAAATAGTGATCTAGTATGATTTAGTAGTTGCAAGTTAATTAATCTGTTAATCTTTAATACATCGAATATATTTTTTCATGCATGATCACGGAAATTAGAGTCCGGATCCGTGCATGTACTCTACAAACCAAAGAAGGGCAATTTACTCGAACGGGAATTTCCGTCTGGTCGTTCCGCTCTTGCAATGTCCAACGGAAATGCATTTTATAAAATATATTCAAATGGCAAGTTTGGTAAGTGAAAAACTAAAACACAGTGTAGAACAAATAAGTAAGAATTTTGCCTGAAACGTCTATTCTTGTCAAATTATCAAAACTACTATTTGGTATCATATAATAATATATCAACTTATCAATTATTATTTAAACCGTAAAGGAATTATGGGTTTTTCAGGGCTGGGTCTATTAATCGATTAGTGGTCGAATTCACTAAATACTTGGTCAATATTTTCACTAATTGACATTCCCAAAAAATGTTTTCGATTTTGTCAATATTCCCTTTGTGAAATTTTGAAAGATTATGATTTTATCAATTTATTACTCAATTAATAACTCAATAAAAATTGTCACCATTTCAGTAATAAGTGCGCAAGGAGTTGTGGAGGTTGAACCGGCACCAAATGATCTAGTGATCGATGATAACGAGCAGGTTGCCAAATGTCATAAAAAAGACGAGTTTTGGCTTACACCTTTAAATGAGCGGGAGCCAAAACGTCATTACACGTACTGGAGACATTTACGCCCAGATAAATGGCAAAGCCTATTCTGAAATTTATTATGTGCAAATGCAGAATAAAAAAGAAATTCCCTTTAACCCAAAAAACTGTTGTCATCATTATTTTTATTATTATGTTGTGTTTTACAAATTTTTATTGGGTGTTTGGTCCCAGGTTTTCACCATCAGTCACATACTAAGTCAAGTTCCTGATGAGTCAAAGAGATTGAGATGATGTTATAGGAGGTGGAATTAATTACTATTTAATGTTTATGAGAGTAATTGGACCGATGTGGCAATGTGAAAATTTTCCAAAAAAATCATGCCAGAAGAAAATTTTTCCTAATTTGTATTATTTCAACATCACGCATGATTTTTTTCTGCAAAAAATATCTGAAGAAACCAAGTGAAAGAATCTTTACTTGGGCGATCATTTAAATTATTCCGAAAACGAACAGAGTTACAACTTTTTTCGAAAAGAAAAAAAGGAGCGCATTACAATCATGAATAAGAATATATGTTTGAAAAATTGAAATTTTAAAATGTTCTCGAAAATGCCAAAAGACCTTTCCAGCACTAGCGATTAGATCTCACATGACCTTCTGCGATATGGCACGGCGCAGTTTTCCGTGATTCAAGATTTAATTTCCTAATGTCAAGAATAGATTAGAAACAAGGAATGTTAAGCAAAGCTTTTTTTCGTAACTCATCAAATGTGGTTAGTAATTTTAGTAAATAATGAGAAAATCGCTATGGCGTATGTAAACAACTGAAGGACACTTCAAACTGCTTATCAATGACAGCGTGGAAAGTTCCCTGAAAACCAGTTTTCTGTCGGTAGCAGAATGAAGAAACTTATCTGCAGACTACTACTTTTTGCTTTTATATTTTTGGAATCTTTTCGTAAGTAAAATACAAAATAATAACACCAATTCAAACATATAATATAAAATATCTTACATACCGTCTTTATTCAAAAATGATGTATTTTTGGATTCAAACAGTTGAAACATATGTTATCATTGCGTACGTGTCCATATTTCACCCGCCTGGCTCATTATGCATTTACTGAGAAAACAGTCTTATTAGTTTCTATTGAATCATTCATTACGAATTATTTGTCTTGACATGTTTTCATAAAACCAATTTAATTGCATTATCAGGCGGATGTTTAAGTGAATGGCCACGTCGACATTTTCATCCACGGTGCTAACATATGTGACACTATATCACAATAAGCAAGCGTCTAATAAATTATTATTTAGTGAATATTATTTATATATATATATATATATATTTTACTTTATTTTTTTTATTTTTTCATAATTCCAATTCAAATGCATTATCACGCAGATTTGTAAGTGGATGGCCACGTCGACATTTTCGTCCAGGGTGCTAACATATGTGACATTAGACCGCAATATACACGCGCCTTATAAATTATTATTTAGTGAAAATCATGTACACATATTTTTTGTTTTTTTATTTTTTTATAATTCCGATTTAAATGAATTATCATGCCGATTTTTGAACGGATGACCACGTCAGCATTTTCATCTAAGGTGCTAACATATGTGATGCGAGACCACATAATGCACGCGCATAATAG
>CAKNXH010063714.1:70569-102512 GCA_932178445.1 Andricus quercusramuli | reverse complement strand
ATTATCACGTGGAATTTTAAGTGGACGGCCACGTCGACATTTTCATCAAGGATGCTAACATATGTGACACTAGACCACAATATGCACGCGCCTAATAGATTATTATTTAGTGAATATTATATATATATTTTTTTTTATTGTTTTTTTTTTATAATTACAATTTGAATGGATTTTCACGTGGAATTTTGAGTGGATGGCCACGACGAGATTTTTATCCAGGGTGTTAACATATGTAACACTAGATCATAATATGCACGCTCCTAATAGATTATTGTTAAATTAATATTATGTATATTAGGGTGGCTCAAAAACACATTTTTTCAGATTGCAACGATCCCTCCTATTTTGTTCCAAATCCGAAAAAGGAAAATCCCTAATTTTTGTTTTTTTTTTTTCGTTTTTTCGATTTTAACTGCTACCGGTTTTGATCTGAAGTTTCCCATGTAAAATGCATGGGGAAAGATCACTTTCTTCAGTTTTTGAAATAATTTCTTAGGGTTTGGAAAAATGTGGCGGGAAAGTATAGAGGCTTGTAATTATCCAACGAAGAATTTCATGTATCAGACATATGGGTTTGACACACCTTACACACACTTACGAGTCCCTCAAAACTACCCTTAAAACCAAAAATATCAATTCTTCATAAAAACGACCTTTTGAACACTGTATTCCAATTTTTGTTCACCAAAAATTATTCATATTGGTCTAGTGGAATATTTATTAACATTGCTTGATTAATTTCAATTATTTAAGCCAATAGAATTTGTTTAAATAATTTTTGTTTGAACATTCGTTTTTTTTTTAATGATTACTATTGGTCTAGTGGAATTTTTATCAACAATAAATTATTTATTTTTGATTATTTAAACAAATGGAATTTGTTTGAATCATTTTCTCTTGAAATTTTTTTTTATTGAAGTTTATTATTATTTCTTTATTGGAATGTTCATTAACATTCGTTAATTAATTTTCAAAGTTCTAAACAAATTCGATTTGTTTGAATAATTGTTCTTTTACACTTTTTTTAGAAGAAATAAGGGTTTTTTTGTCTAAAAATTCTTCGAACTGGCAGTTTATAATAATAATAAGTTTTGAAACGTATTCAAAAAATATTTCTCCTAAGAAACATCATCGACGCTTTCGAGCATACCTGTGAGCTTATGATTAGCAGAAATCCTTGCATCTGTGCATAATTTTATACCTGTCCTCCCCGTTTGCGAACGGAACTTTCCATTTTATTTTGCATTTTTTTATTGCATTTGGTTAAAGAGTATAGGGAAAAATTCCAAGATAGAAAAAAAACAACATTGTATCGCGATTGTATTGGAAACATTTTATTTTGTTGGTTATCACTTTACTAAATTTTATGACATTTTCAAGGAATTCACAAAATTTTTATGGCGCATATGAGCGCATCTGATACCCCATTTGGAAGTCCCTTCATCGCTGCTGATTAGAAACTTTCTATTCTGTTGGTCATCACTTTGCAAAATATTATGACCTTCATATCTTGAGCAATTTTCAAGATATGCAGACAATTTTTATGCCGCATATGAACGCATTTGAAACCCCATACAAAAGTCTCATCATCACTGCGGGTTAAACACTTTTTTTTTTTTTGGTCGTCACTTTGCAGAATGTTATGACCTCCATGTCTTCGGCAATTTTCTAGATATGCAGAAGGATATGCGCATTTGGAACCTCATACAAAAGAGCCTCTATCACAGCGGATTCGAAACTTTTCATTTTGTTGGTCATCACTTGACCATCACTTTTTGAAGTGTTAAAACCTTCGTATCGTGGGCAGTTTTTGAAGTTTGCAAAAAACTCGAGTCGCGAATATGAGCGCATTTGAAGACGATTGACTTCATATCTGTAATTTTGAATCTCAAATCACTGTCGAAAATTCAACACCCGCGTCACACTGCCCCCCAAATGGCTATCTGTTCCTCTCAGAATTTCTGTTACATAACTTTTATTTTTATTATGAGTTCTGGGTTGAGACCTTAGCAGCCCCTGACGCTTGGGTAATACCGTTACGTCCCCTTGTGAGCCTAAGCATGACCCCATAGCCCTCTCCATAGGGAGAGGACCGCAGCCACGCTATTGGCCGATATCTCCGACTCACTGATAAAATAATTACCAGTGAGTGTGAGACGTTTCCCCGCAACCGCAGGGCAGTAACAGAGGATGTGAGTAGATATCTCATTATTCTTTCCGCACAGACGACAGAGGGGACTTTCTGCAAGCCCTATCTTATGTCTGTTATATCCTAACTTCCCATGTTCTATGAATAGTTGCATTAGCACTTTGATTTCATTCCTCCCGAGCATGAGTATTTCCCTAGCTCGGTTGGAGTTAAGCTTTGAGCCCAACAGTGTCTAAGCCTGTCTGCAACCAGAAACCAAGTCCTACTCATTCTGATGTTCCTCAGTCAGCCAACTGTTAATTGCTTCAGTGACTGACCTGCTGGAAATACCTACCACTGGCTCTGGTCCAGTAAAATTTCTGCCTGCTGCTAGCTTGGCTAGCCTATCCGATATCTCATTGCCCTTGATACCACTGTGTCCAGGGATTTGTAGCAGAGTGACTCGGTTTTCGGTCGCTAACGTATTTAGTGCTTCAATGCATTCCCATACTAATAGCGACGTAGTCTTTGTTCCATTCAAGGCCAATATAGCAGCCCTGCTGTCTGAGCAGATACGGATGTTCCTTTTATTACCGTACTACCTTGCCTTGTCGGCACACTGGAGTATGGCCATAAACTCAGATTGTAGAACTGTAGCGTAGGACCCCATCTCAATTGTAAAGCCCATTCCATTCCTTCTACGATATATGTCGGCTCCTGCATTCTCCTCGTTTCTGGAGCCATCTGTAAACCAGTTGTCTCCATCACAGGGCAGGTCCAGGCCGCTTTCGCAGCCACGGCCTTGATGGTAGGATGGAGAGGTTCTAAGCCTATTAGTGCCCCCAGTGCCATCGTGTGTGTCGGCTTCGAATCTCCACTGACGCCTCTCAAAATCAGTCCCCTGATCCTTTCCAGTCGAGATTTGACAGTGGACAGCTTGATTCTGCTCCACCAGACTACCGCCGCATAGTTTAACCTGGGTCGCAAGATCGCTGTATAAATCCACATAAGTTTCTCCGGTTTCAAGCCCCAGCTTTTCCCTATGGCTCTCCTGCAGAGTTATAGGGTCGCTAATAGCTTCTTGCACTTGTTTTCCAGGTGCTCATTCCATGACAGCTTCTTATCCAGAATTACTCCAAGATATTTAGTTCGTTCTTTGATTTCCAGTTGTTGTCCTCCAAGTTTCAATTTACTCGTAGTTCCCCACTTGTACCTTCTGGTGAAAACAACCGCATCTGTCTTACTCGAATTTACTGATAATCCAGTTTCCTTCCACCATGAGTCTAGTATCATCAGTGCTTGCTGCATTACTCCGAAGAGCACATCTAGATGCTGACCGCGCACTATAAACAATATATTGACCGCATAGCCTATGACGTGAAGGCCCTGACTCGAGAGTAGATAAAGCAATTCATCCAGTACCAGGCACCACAGCAAGGGCGATAAAACTCCCCCCTGCGGACATCCCGAGTCAAAGGTTCTACTTAGAGTGACATCACCCCTAGTCGTGGTTAGATTCCTATTGGCCAACATGTGGCACGTCCATTCCACGACTGCAGTAGGCATACCATGTGTAATCATGGGCGCCCAGATCACCTCTCCAGAGGTGTTATTGAAGGCTCCTTCCATGTCCATAAAGGTTCCAATCGCAAGGCCTTTCTCCTTCAGTTGACCTTCAATTAGATTCACTGCTTCGATTAGGGCCGTCTCCATCGAGTGACCAGCCCCTCTGGCGCGTTGCTCCTTGTGGAGCGGTCTGCTTTGACAAGACCTTCTCGCGGATATATACGTCCACAAGTCTTTCCACTGTTTTTGATAGGAAAGAAGTTAGGCTGATGGGCCAGAAATCCTTGGGTGAAGTATAACCGATCCTACCTGCTTTCGGAATGAAGACTACTCTCGTACCCCTCCAAGCCGTCGGGACATATCCGAACGTCAAACTAGCCCTAGCAAGTCACACTAGCGGCCCTATGATGATCTCTCCAGCCCTCTGTAAGAGGGCTGGATATATGCCATCCAGGCCAGGTGACTTGTAAGGACTGAAGAATTTCAGGACCCACCTGACCTTGGCAGGGGTGATAATCTCGATGACCAGCCGTCGCTTCAGGCCCAGTTGGGCCACAGGTGACTTTGCTTGCTTCTGAGTTGCCGTCCCCCCTTCTCCAGACCTTGAGAAGCTTGGAAAATGTGCCCTGATCAGATAGGTCAAGGTATCCCCGTCCGACTGTGAGCGGGGCAATTTCAGAGTGCTGAGAATAGCGTCCGGATTTCGAGAAAGCAGCCTGTCCAGTCTAGCTGCCTCAGCTCCCTTCTCGATGTTTGTGCAAAAGTTGGTCCAGCTCTCCTGCTTTGCCTTACGGATTAAACCTCTGTTTTCGTCCCTCATCGTTGTGAATGACGTACATTTTTTCTTCGTTTTGCCAGTACTGGCACGTCTTAACCTCTCTCTGGTTACGCTGATAAGCTCTTCGAGTTTCCCATTCCACCAGTGTGTCTCCCCGTCCTTTCGGACTCTTGTAGGTCGACAATTACTTTCATAAGTATCTTTGATGGCTTCCGTGAGAGTTTTGGCTGCCATCTCCAGGGTGTCCACTTCTCGAATTGACCTGGGAACCTCTGAGAGTGCACATCTTAGTTCCGCGGAAAACTGATCCCAGTCCGTTCTTCTTGGATTTCTGACCCATTTAGGGCCAGCGGGTACAACGGATTCCAAAACGAACTTTATCTGTGAGTGATCTGAGAGAGAGGGTTCGTCTGAAAACCTCCACTTCTTGATACTCTCCCTAAAACTACTGGTGCAGAGAGTGATGTCAATGACCTCTTCCCTATCATGAGAAATCATTCCAGAATCTTGAGGACCTCTGAATTGTAACATTTTTATTTCGTGTGAGAGCTTTCAATTCGTCCTCCTGACATCTCAGGGCTCCAGGACAATTTTGATCGTTGATCTTTTGGATTTTACTTCTAGATTTATTTTAATTTTTCTATTATTGATGCATAAGAACTTGAGAACAACCCTTCTTATTAATTAATCTAATTTTATCTCTAGACTTATCTGTATCGAGTTTTCCCTCTCGTGAATATATAATCACGATAAATCTGAAACGAATTAAATTATTAGCAACAAAAAAAAATCAAAAGAAACTTTATCCATTAATTTAGGTTCCGAATCTCCATTGAAAGAAACTTCACTTTTATGCCCTTAATTTTAAAAATAGTTTTCAACTAAGAATTTCCTGTCAAAGTAGCTATCCCGAAGCTCCGGATCTACGATAGCTCTTAATTGAACCCTAGAACCTATTGTCCTTATAACATGAGCGATTAGGAGCTTATTCCCTACAGTTCCTACGAATTTTAGCCTCCCTGGCGAAGAACTGAGGATCAAATTATTAGTGATTCTACAAAGGAGGCGACATTCCGTGCAAATTTCAGTGCAATATTTGTCCTGCAGAATGTGATCTCATTTTCCTATTTGCCTTTTACTCTTGTTGGTTCTAATGTTGTAAAACCATGAGTTTTCTAATGGTTTTCAGGATAAAACCCATAAAAAAAGTCTCTACCTCTTAAAAGCCCGTTGCATTTTGATAAAGAGAAATTCACCACCTACTGCTGGGAATTGTCGATCAATTTATGGTAATTCACCGCGATTATGATTCCTCAGTCCTCACTGGTTGAGCTCCCGTATGGAAACGGGTTGAAAAACCAACGAGCACGTTGTGAGAATCGATGACCACATCAACACCAATTAATCATAAGTTATATCCACCAGCTCCTTATTGCCCTTCAAACGAAGCAATTTTGAGTGATTATGCCCGGAGAGTCAAACGCCCAACGCAGTGTTCTCCTGAACCATTGAGCGCAGACTGGCGATTCGAGTGATCCTTGGTAATCACACAGGTCCCGTCGTTGCGGGTTCTCGCATCCCCACTTATCGTATAGGTTGCGCACGCACCCGCACCTGTTTCGCATAGCGGTACATATGACCTATATAACTCTTTCGCCCAGGAATTCGCAAGTCACTCAGTAGTGTATTTATTTTCTATTTCGCCCGCTTTTGAGTGTAATTTATAAGTATATATTAATTATTTGATACTTAACCGTTTCACTGGGTTAGTATCGCTTTCATAAGGAAAATGAGCCGATCCTAGAACTAGCCTCCCAATTCATTCAAGATCCATGGCTATCAAGATCAGGTCTCTCGAACATAGTTCAAGCAGCGGGACAGCGCTAACTCCGTTCGTCAGTATACATGCCCTTGGTTTGGCCATCTTGGGGTCCCTGTAACAAAAAAGACCAGCCCCCCCTAATCCCCTAATGGTATCTCGAACTAACCATGGTTCTTGGATTAGCGAGATACCTGCATGCCTTGCAGCCATGCTCCTCTGCAAAACTGCAGAGGCGTCTTCGCTGTGATTCAAGTTAATCTGGGTAATGATTAGACCAGGAGCAGTCATTTAGCTCTGCTCCAGATCTTCCTGCGTCTCAACAGGCTCCTCCTGTCCCTGGCCGGTAACCCTAAAGTTGACCTGTCCAAAGTGATAGAAGGGCCTGTTTTTGAGCGCCGAAAGGGCCCTTGTTTGGGACTCAGGAATATACACGACTAGGAGATGCCTAGTGCCTCCTATTGTGTCCCCTTCCTGAGGTTTTTCCGAGACAATTCGCCAGGACGCTGTCTCCAGTGAGGGGTTGAATCCCTCCAACCGACGGAGCACCTCAGACGGGTCTTCCGGTTTGCCCGGGAGCCACGCTGTAGCTCTCACCATATTTTGGAGCAACTCAACCACACCCACCTCAAGGGGCGCACCTTCACTCGACTCTGTCTCGACCACCGCTTTGAGTAGCCAAGCTTTAGCCGCTGGGTCGGCTACCATAAATACAAAGACCACTCCTCTGCAGAAGGAAGTCACAAATTTTGGCCACTGATCTGGGGACACGTTTCCAAGTGCCCTCCAGGTAGCCTCTCTGACAATCTCAAACTGCTCCACCGTGAGCAATGAGTCCGTGTAGTTGGTGTCAGCCACCACCACCGTCAGGGGGTTGGTTCTCTAAGCGGCCGTCAGTCCAGCTCGCGACGACTCTGTTCGTCGGCTGCTGGGCCGGCTTGTGCCTCTTCACAGGCCCAGCCACCCCCGGTATGGTGCCCTCTGAGCCTCTACCTCTCTTCTGGGACTCAGTGCTGGATGTCAGCCCTTTAGCTGCCGACGCTCCAGCTCCCACAGCTGCTTCCCTAGCCTGCCGCTCTTTCATCCTCAGTCTCCTTTTCAGCTTTAGTCAATTATATGACATTTTACCAAACTTTTAAAAAAGATAAAAGTTTGTCATCGAATGGGAATTCTCTAAAAAGTGTTTTTGGACGAGAAAGTTCCCAAAAAATGTTTGGAACATAAGTTTATATCATGCACTGTAAAAACTAGGATTCGATTCAGAACCTAATTCGTTATTAAAACAGATCACGCAACAAAACAGTTGCACTTCAGTTTGGTCCGTCAATCTAATAAAATAAGGTCGATTTGTGGATTGAAATAGGCTCGAAATGAGAATCATCTGTCAATAACTAAATCTGATAAAACAAATTCTAATCTGTCAAGTTTAGAAACCAACGTAACCCCGAAATGACATGTCAATGTCGTGCGCGCTCCGACTGTTAGATCTTTTTGACTTTTAAATTCACTCAATACTGAAATTGTCTGTCCATGTCAACTTGATGCTACGCCGATTTCTAAGATCCTATTAAGGACTAATTTTTAAAAAGAAATTTCGATTTAGGTTTATGTCCAAAATATAATCAGGATACGTTTAAAAATGGTATAACCCTCGAATCAACTGGTTTGTATTACTTCTAAATCCAATACAAAAAATTACGAGGACGTTTTTTCAGTCACGGGTACCGGTTCCAATGGTATAAATGGTTCCGCGGTTCTCCTCCGTGTTCCCTCTTGCTTGGCTGCTTTACTCGAAATTGTGAACTCCTCTCTGAGGACAGGGATATTCCCTACATCGTGAAAGGTGGGCATTGTCCGCCCTCTTCCAAAATGTGACCGATCAACTTCCTACGTGGATTTACGCCCGATTACTACTCTTCCTTACCTGTCAAAGATCCTGTAGAAAATTTTCTTTCAGCAGCTCTCTCCAGACATGAGCAATAACGGGATCCTCTGAAATCGGCAGTCCGGTTTTAGGAAAGGTTTCTCGGCGGCTACAACCCCGCTCCATGTATCAGATGAGATAGGCCGGTCACTGGACCATTCGGAAATCAGTATTTTTAGCGCTACTGGATTTGACTGGGGCGTTTGAAACCCTCGATCGTCAACTTCTTCTAGCCAAACTAAAATCTGAAGAAATTTCTGAAAAAAATATGTCTTGGTTGAGTGGTTTTCTCTCGAATAGAAGCCAGTGAGTCTAAGTATCGAACACCTTAACCTCTCGATCGTCTCTCATCCGACCACTGAGTCAAGGTGTCCCATATTGTGCCGTTCTTCGTCCGCCTCTTTTCTCTGTTTACACCAACGACCTTCCAGACCCATTGATGAAATTCCTGTCCATTTTTGAGTCGGTATCCGGGGACAAAGTGAAAGTCACGATCCATATGAATGCGGACGACACGCAGGTATATGTCCGCTGCAAACTGGACGATCAAGATGCCAGTATCGCAGTATTGTCCCTGGCTTTCAAATTCATCACGACGTGGGCTGAAGAGCGAGCTCTTGTTATGAACCCTGCTAAATCCGTTATTTTTCCTATAGGCATCTTCAAAGATGCTCGCTTGCCCAACTTTGAGATAGCTTAATCCTTGTTGACAATGGTAGCTCAGGCGAGAAACCTAGGTCTTGAAATGCAATCCAAGTGGAGTTTCGAGGATCATGTAACCACTAAAATGATGGAAGCGCATCTGCTTTTAAATAAATTATATCCTTTTCGTCGCTCCCTTCCACTCAGGGTAAAACTGTTGCTTTGTCAGTCATTGGTACTGTCCCTTTTTGAATATGCGTATACGACATATGGCCATTGCCTGCATGTCACTCTGAGGGTGAGAATACAGTGGACGCAAAATGCATGCCTCAAATTCACATATGGAATTAGAGAATACGACCATATTGCACCCGCCTTGCAAGAATCTGGCTGGCTGAAAATGAAGCACAGATGGGAAGTGCAGCTATGTGTCCTCTCTTTCTGGGTCCTCTCGCAGGACTTTCCGGAATATTTATTTTACATATTGTCATTTGTAGAAGATAAGCGAGCTATAAAATCTCTTGCTATGAGATCCGATGCAAAGCTATTTGTCCCGCAAGTGAACAGGTTGAAAGGGGAATTCATCTTTTTCTACGCTGCTAAGCGCCTCTTGAACAGCTTAAAAAACCCGCTGGCTTCTCTCTCAATTCCCACTGTAAGCAAGGAAGCAACTCAACACCTTCGCATGACAACATGATTTGTCTCTTCTTAATAAGTAATTTGGTTCTTGTCTTCTTTTATCTTCAAGTTTCGTACTTTAATATACTTTTTATCTACTTATAGTTTAAATTATATTAAAAAGGTTAGTTTCGAAAACAGCTTCAAGCTGTATCTCACCCTTTGGGTTCTTATGTTAACTCTGATTG
Organism: Andricus quercusramuli; assembly: GCA_932178445.1. Classification (NCBI taxonomy): domain Eukaryota; kingdom Metazoa; phylum Arthropoda; class Insecta; order Hymenoptera; family Cynipidae; genus Andricus; species Andricus quercusramuli. Next base: position 92,789 of record CAKNXH010063714.1, on the reverse strand, counting down.
CCATGTACATATCCTTCTTGTTACGAACTCAATAAAGATTTATTGAAAAGTGGTAGGCTCCGGAAGCTGCGATCATGGTTTCTCAGAGAAACTAATCCCGAAGCAACTGGAACGTGTGCCTCATCCGCTTCAGCTTCTTCTGTCCTAGAAGGCAAGCAAGAGCAGGAAATTTAAGCGAGATAACATCGGGCCACAATGTTCCTTGGAGTCAGGTCTCGAGCCGCGGATGACCTTACGCGGCAGAAAGGACAGTTAGGACAATTTCATCCAGTTCCAGACAGTTTTTCATTTTGGCCGCCATATTGGAAGCGCGATCTTGAATTTCGACAATCTGACACTAGATTCGGATTCAGCGACCCCAAAAACCTATGGACGGTTAGAGAAAGTGAGAAATTTTCTTGCGATTTCAATGTGAAAAAAGTCATGAAAAAAAATGTTCTCAACATTTTGAAACAATTTCAACAATCTGAAAGAGCTTCCCGGAAATAGCAGGAAACAGGGTTCTAGTTCAAAGATTCCCAGTCCTTATTATTAATAATGAGGCTTGAAAATGAATAAACAAATCGGAGTTCTTTGTCGTTAGTAGGTTAAACATATTTTTATAACAAGAGTTTAAAACAAATTTCTAGATCTTTTTTGGTTGAACTTATTCTTAGATAATCTACTTCTTCCAAAAATTATCCATAACAAATTTCTAGATCCTTTTTGTGTAAACAACTTTTGTTCATTAATTTTTTTCGCACCTCGTTCCCTTCTCCAAAAAATTTAATTTTTCTATTTTCAATTTTGTTTTTCACGAACAAAACAAAAGCTATACGACACATAAAAAAATTATTATTGAAAAATGTGTAGCTCTTTTTTTAATAAGCAATTTGTTTGATTCATTTTTTTCATGGTTTGTCGCTTGTCTAAAAATTAAGGTTTATAATTTTTAATGTAGTTTTTTACACATAAGATAAAAAGCACGCATCCTATCAAAAATAATTCATAACAAATTTATAGATTTTTTTGGGTGAACAACCTTTTTTTTATTATCTTTTTCATTTCTTCTGTCGTTTCTCCAAAAATTTAATATGTTGAATCATTAATGGTGTTATTTACGAAGTCAAATAAAAACTACGCGTTCTATTGACTATTGATTTTCAATACATTTGCAGATCTTCTTTGAACGCACAATTTTGTTCGATTCATCTCGTTTCATATCTGGTACAGTTTGCCCGGCGAACGGAATTTTTTTTTCTTATTATTTGTTTGTATCATATATCAAGAGTTTTGTGTATCTGCATTTTTTCATGGAATGATAGAATTTACTTTATGCGTGTTTTCATGTAAAATTCCTTTTACGAGAATTTCCATGAATGACAGAGCCCGAATGATACACGTAGGTAATCTCGTGCATTAGGTTTTAAGTATTTTTAAATCCGTTTTTGGGATTCAGAATTCATAAACCTCTCTTTATCGTTTCTTTACAGAAAAATCAAAATGCATGCCGCCAAGACTCAGGCATGTAAAATCAGGCAATAAGGAAGAAGCTAAAACAATAGCTGCGATTGGCACAAGTAGACGCGTCGCTGGGGACGTTCCAAGTTCTTTTAGAAAACAGAAGTCCTATAATCAGCAAGGTAAGCCATCTCCTTCAAGAAAAATCTTGAAAGTGCTTATTTTCCAATACCGACAAAATTTCCGCATCTCAACCCTAAGTTCCTTGACGAATCGAAAGCGCTGAATTCTCTCAAAATTTAGAAAATATATTTCAGCATTGAAAATGATGAGGGAAATTCTGGAGGTTGTAGAAATTTATAACACGCGCGTTTATCGCAACCGACAACTTTGAATGCGTTTTTCTCAAAAAACCAATTATCTGTAGTTTCAACTTACATATTGATCTGGCGACTCGTTTCTCTTCCAAGAGGGTTTGGAGTTTATTTGGCTACTGAACTAATATACGTGCTCGTCAACTTTTGTATTATTTTTATCACTAGCCCAATTTTTGAATATTTATTTGTTTAGGTCGCCCTGCAAGCAGTCGTCAGATAGATGGTCCAGGTCCGAGCAATTACCAACAGGCCAATAATCCCCCAGGTAAGCCATCTCGTTCAAGAAAAATCTTGAAAATGCTCATTTTTCAATACCAACAGTATTCTCTACGATGCCTGTGATTGGCTAGAGCGGCCCAAGATGAGGATTGGTCAAACTTGATTGAACAATCAAGTCTTTTATTTCAAACCCGGGAGGCCGAAAAGCCGAATCAAATCGGTGTTGTATCCATTGTCCCTATTGATGTTATTAGGGTGTTTTAAGATTTCGATTGCTGCTCTATGTTTTCTTGGGAAAATAATGTACGTTTTTGGGATGACGGTTGTTTTGTCAAATAAAATGATATGCCCTGTTTCGATATGATGCTCAGCTAGTGCTGATTGCGTGAAATGTTTTAGCCTGACTTCACACTCATGTTCATTTACACGTTGGCTCACCGCCCTCCCGGTTTCTCCAATATAGACTTTGCCGCAAGGAAAGTAGGGTTCAGAACATAGGCTAATCAATATCATTCTGCTTAATACGTGAAAAGTGTTTAATTTATTTTTCAAAATTCATCCAATATATTTGGCAAGAAAAAGTGCGTTGAGATAGATTAAAACGATGTCAAATATGGTCAGATTCACAACAATCTGAATCCAGAAGAATGTCGTTTTCTGAGGTTAACCTTTTAATTCATACAAAAATCGACTATTTTCGTCTACTTTGGACAGATTGCGTCGATACCTGATCGAGTGCTGGGTAATATACCTGTCTATTGACAGGTTCCATACCGCAGTTCTTTAAACTTGACAAATCTCCGTTCTTCTCCCTCCTTTGCCGTGATATTACCATCGGCTGGTGCCGAGAATTCAATCACGTAAATGATCTTTTTCTTCAGATCTTGGAGGACAATATCAGGCTTGGCAGCACTGATACGATGAGTGGTGGAGAATGAGAGATTCCAGAAGATCTTACACTGATCATTCTCCACAATGGACTCGAGTTCCCCCTGGGCGTATGGCAAGACGGGCAATAGATCAATACCATAGGAGGGCCTAAGATGGTAACACAACATCTTTAGATCCGCATTGTGTCTCTCTATGTACCCGTAGCGTGCATATTTAGAGCATCCACTGAGAACATGTCCAAGTGTTTCTGGCTCTTACTTGCACACTCGGCAATTGGTATCGCTTATAGGTGCATCCATTATGCTCTCGCGGTAAACTAAGGTAAACTTGAGAAAGATGTTGGACAGACCCATCGAGAGTTCTTCTCTACGTATGTTGCCGTAGAATTTTCCATGAAGGGTCTTTTCAGCATGTTCTCTTAGTAGAAGCGTAAGTTCTGCTTCCTGTATTCGACTTTTGAGTACCAGAGGTGTTATTGATGCCAGGCCATGTGTTGGAATCAAATGGGAGGTCGAGCTCCTCTGCGGCCAAGTTATCTAATGTAACCTAGTATACTATACCCCTGAATCTAGTATTCTTTTATGAGGGCGGTTTCCGCCATATAGACATTTAATGTCGTATAAAGAAATGTAAAAAATCATCTGGGCCACACAAATGATTACCAAAATGCTTTACTCTGAGGCTTACAGGCGCACCACAGTCGCACAAAATGTGATGTTCTGTCTTCGCATGTACGCCGCACTTCGAGCATCGAGGGTCGCTGTCGATTTTCATGTTACTCAGGTGCCGCTTTAAGCGGCAGTAGACTGATGCATTGCAACTACTATTTTCACCTGCCTTTTCCATGTTTAGGAGTTTTTCAGACTTTCGTGAACATAGTTATTTGATAAACATTTTATAGTTTGTCATACTTTTATCCAGCTTCCAATTCCTTGCAGAATCTTGCAACAGCCACATTTCAATGTCATGCTTAGACGAAGCATACAAAGTTCAGGAATGTTATTCAGGTCTGCTGAAAGCTTTTGTATTTTCACTTTTTGCAAGCATCTCTGTTTTATCGTTACCTTTAATGTTCCTATGTCCAGAATTCTGTAAGTGCGTTCGTTATCAACGCATTGGGTCTAATTCCCATTAATGCAGCTCTAGGGCCAAGGGAATCTTAAAAGCCGTCCGTATGCCAGATGAGTCCTTCATTGTGAATAAATTGCTTCTTTTCTGTTCATCACGCCAGTCCTCCTATTCAGGAAGATCACCTTGAGGAGCCTTATGACCGATATTTAGGACCCCCCGTCAGGAAAATTTTGTATGCTTTCGCCTCAGACCTCTGCTCAACTAGTAGTTGTAGCGGTTGCAGACCCAAAATAGACTACAATGCCCCTGTTGAGGTTTTTCTCATTTATCTAGTAATTTCATGACAAAAGATCTTTTGTTAGCATTCCATCCGTATCCTAGAACTAACCATACTGGCTATTAGCACCCAGATTAATAAGACATTGGTTATAGCTAATGTAATGAATACCGTATATAACCAGTAAATTGACTTTGGTTTGAGTACTAATTCTTAGCTGATGTAGAAAAGCCGACCTTCTTACCATTAAAATTAGGGTTTACGAGATCATGTAGTTTGCTGCGTCTCGTCAAATCCAACAATTATGTTTCATCTGTATTAACAGATAGCCAACTGTTGTTGCACCAATCCACAATAATGTTAAGGGCATTTTGCATGAGTTCGACTAAAGTTCACTCATGCTCTAGTGTTACCAGTACAACAAGGTCATCTACATACACGTGTATGCAATTCTGAGTCAGTTAACCTTCGGATCAGAATGCACGCATCGTGCTCAGCACTGTGGTGGTACCACACAACGGGCTCGTCGGCCTTGGGTATCCTGGTTGGGGATGTTCTGCTATGTAGCGCGTCCTAGAGGTTTCCACGATGTGGTTGCCTCTCGGAAAGCCCTACGCCTCATTGACCCGGGTTGATGGTCTGTCTGGGGCTTTTCTTCGTTTGCGGTGCAGTCCACTGCCATATGGTCGAAGCCTAAGCAGTGTTAGCTTCTTGTCGTCCCTTTTTGTTGGATTCTACATGACACCCAACCCACCATGAGATTTCCTGTCCGAATCAATCGCGACGCCAGCTCCTCGCTGAGCTCCACATACGCCTTCAGGTGTCCCCTGAAGGCCCTCTTCGTCAAACGCACTTTAACGTTGTCCGGATCACCGCCGCCAAAGTGGTGACATACCACCTCCGTCACCTCCCCCACGTCGTTTGTCGTGTCCAAATCAAGGACCTTGACTTCTGGGCTTGGGACAAGCTCTCGCACGGAGTTTCCTGCATCGACCGCCTCCCTGATGGCAGCGACAACTTCGCTCTGCCGTCCGCTGCATGGCCTACCTCGATGAGGACCTCTTCTTTCCTTATCTCTCGGACACCCCTGATTTTGACACCAAGGGTGTCCGGTTTAACCTTCTGGTTGAGGTTCATCAAGACCTTCAGCGTAGCTCGAACCCTGGGCCGGCTTTATTAAAACTGCCTCAGGCCGTGCTCTCCTCTTTGGCTCCTTCTTTTTGGTTTGGTGGAGCCTGCCTCAACTGGACTCAGGGTGAGGTCACTATTTCCCTTCACAGTACGGGAAGTGGGAGTTTCAATAGCTTCTTCGGTCTAGGTAAAGTTTTGGCTAGTCTCTTTCCTTAAATTTAACTTCTTCTTTAAATCTGTCACCTCTTTTTCCAGCGCCGTTCCCACGTCGGCTAATGCGAATGTAAAATAACATTTGGCGCTATACACAATGGAATCAATTCATTCTCCAGGCGTGCGCTGCGTCAAGTCCATGCCGGATTGGCATGAACATATTGCTCTCAGATTCTCAGAATTCCGTCATCTTTTTTAGCACATCCTTAATTTCTGCGATGAACCTGTACGTGTTGTCAATGAATTTTCCGGCCAATATCAATCCTTGCTTCGCATTTAACTTCTGACTGGAGTCAGAACCCTCCGCCACGTCCGACGGACCACCCAACTCCTCACATATGCTTCGGTTGAAGTTTCGTTCTGACGTCATCTTCATTCCCACGAGTAGCTAGGGAAGTAAAAGTCCACAACCGCAGAGCCACGCATGCGGGGTTAAGGTCTGAATACTCTAGGAGGCGACCTGGTATCCTAGAGATACCGTTTGGAACACCATACCCTGGTGTCATTCAGTCTTCGGCACAGTTGTTGACGCCTTGACTTGGGGGTTTTTCCTTCGGGACCATCCCTGGCCCATTGTCCGCGACTGCTTATTGAGTTAGCAGGTACTGGGGTTCGGGAATGGGAAAGTGCAGCTGCATGAGATGTTTGAGGATTTCACTAGTCGTTTCTGTTATGTAACAATTACTTTCATATCCGCGGTAGCTGTCAGTTGCAAACATATATTCCTGTCATCTAATAAAGGTGTCTCAGACGATACGTTTCAGATATTATAATTGTTCCATGTTTTATTATGCGCATTCGTATCACGTTTAATGATCAGTGGCCCCCTATCAAACTGCAGTGTTCCACAAAACGTCTCCATATCTCTGATGGCGGCAAGTCTAGAGAATCAAGTGGTATGCATGGTGAGCAAATCACCATGGCCTGACGTCTTTCTACTCTTTGGTTCTTAATTTTAGTCACTGCCAGTACTTTAGTACAGCACCTAGATAAACAAATATAATGGATATTCTCCCTGACGTGAATCACTGTCCTAGGGTTTTCATCAGTTCTATTGTGAGTTATGGAACAGTATAACTGGCTCACAAAATTCATGTCTGCCACGTGAGACTAAGGTTCTGGAATCCGAGAAACAGCCGCATGTTCCACCTTAATGCGTCGTTTCATCATCTGGATGTTTCTCAATCCCATTTACGGTTTACATTTCGCCTTCTGGATACTTTTGACCATTGAAAGGTCTGCACTCAAGGATAACAGGTTTACCCTTGCGTCTTTTTCCGCATTCATGATTGACCACTCCTTCATTTTTACTGTGTTGTTCTAAACTGCCCACCTTTTGAGGGTGGATGATGGTTCCTCAGAAGTTTTAGTTATCAATGCCATAATCTTGGAACACTAAGAAAGGTCCTCAGCAGTACTATGCTTCTTCTAGGGCCTTTTTCGGGACTAATTAAAGTCCCATTCCCAGCCGTGTCACTCAAAGTGCTTTAAAAAACACAGGCGTGAATAACGGCTCAGTTTACTTTTTCTTCAAAAAAATCCCCGAAATTACGCGTAAGTTCTTTAACCCTTTACGGCATGGTGGGAATACGTATTCCCACCTGTTTTCATACTATTTTTTGCGATTTTACAGTAGTTTTTCATCGACTTAATCGAAATTTTTTGTAGTTTTATGATCACAGGAAGTTCTAGTATCAAAATTTGTAGACAATACTTTCAAATCGATTGTTAATTTTTTAATAATTATAAACAAAGTCCAAAAAACCAGCCGATATTTGATAAAAATTCATTGTTAGCGTGAATTTTTCCCGGATTTTTGTGAAAATTAGTATGCAGGAGTTCTTCGGGTTGCTTATCAAGAATCTTCACTCAGATTTCAAAAATTCAAAATGGCGGATCCAAGATGGCGACCGAAAATGGATATTTGTGTATTATTTGTATTGTTAATTAATGTATAGGGGTTTTTAGATATGCTGATGACGGATTCGAACTTATGTTTGGCAAATTCAAAATGGCGGATCCAAGATGGCGTCCAAAATCCGATATATTTTGTTGTTTTGGTGAAAATTAGTGTAAAGGGGTTTATGGAGTCGTTGATTATGAATCTGAACTCAGATTTTGAACATTTTTAAATGCCGATGACAAGATGGCGGTCGAAATTTGATATATTGTTTATTTTTTTGTTGAAAGTTGATATACAGGTGTTTCTGAGATGCTGATGACGAATCTAAACAATAAAGTGACCCCAAAAACCCCTGTGTACCAATTTTCAACAAAATCAAGAAACATTTCAAATTTTGGACGCCATATTGGATCCGCCATTTTAAAATTTCAAAATCTGAGTACAGACTCTTAATCAGCGACCCCAAAAACCCCTGTATACCAATTTTCAACAAAATCAAGAAATATTTCAAATTTTGGACGCCATATTGGATCCCCCATTTTGAATTTTCAAAATCTGAGTACACTCTTCATCAGCGACCCCAAAAACCCCTGTATACCAAATTTTCATAGAAACCTGCTTCTCTGAAAAATGTATGCCGCAAAGGGTTAACATTCTATACTGTTTTCTTGAATTTCCGTTAAGTTCACTTTACCTTCCGAAATATTGCAATGACCCCCTTAAATTCTCTACACTTCCAAAGAATTTCGAAAACAGGCTTAAATTTCTACAAGTTACCGAAAGACATTCTTACATTCTCGAAAAGTTTCGAAAGAGCCCGTCACTTTCTTGAACCCCCGAAAGATTCTGGAAACACTCGTAAATTCTCTAATTTTCCGGAAGTCCTTCCTAAGTTTCCGTAACTTTTCTAGAATCCTGGCAGTCTTTTCCTAGGTTACGAGAATCCTTAGAAGTATTCACAAATTCTTTTAATCTTCTTTTAATCTTCATGCATTCGCGCCAATTTGAGTCACACGGGCGATCGCCCTGGCTGTCGGTTGACCGCCCACGTTTTTTCATGATTATCATGCTGTTATCAGACCGCTAATGTAACAAAAATAATTCCATTCGGCGTTCTCACGACTATCACCATGCCGCCCGACCTTTCCTCTCCGAGTTTGGAACTGAACTGAGGGGGATGGGTCAATCTAACTTGTGCCATAACTAGCGCTCGTAAGTATGATTGAAGAATACATGCCCCTACCAAATTACTCCAAGCTCATTGGTGAGCGCGAAATTCGAAATTCCAAAAAGGCGGTGTCTTGAATGCCGACGCGAACGGATGAAGGTTCATTCCCAAAAGTTCTCAAAAATTCCCTTCACACTGCAAAATTTTCAAAATTTTTGCGGAATTCGCAAATATGAAAACTATTGCTGAATTGCCCAAAAGCAACTCATCCTGTCTTCCGTTGTCGAGTTTTGTTCCTCCTTAGGGGTAATCTGGGTTAAAAATGTCTTCCGTGAAAATACTCACGACTGGATGTATTCACCAGAAGACCATGTTCCTCATTGGTAAGGAACGGTACAGGTTTTCCCTCAAATCCCCAGTGGTTGCTATCATTATCAAGCAACCCCTTTTTTCCCACAAAGAAAGAGCCAGGCGACTACAGGAAAATCCTATGAGCAACTGGCAAACACAGAGCGAAAGAAAAGAATACTATCATCTACTTCCGCTGTTTCTGCCACCCGAGCCACACTTCAGCTCCCCTCCGGTCTTTCTCATTCGACTGTTCACGTAACTTTGTGATGGCCCTCTATCTTGGGCGTCACATTTTATAACGGGTTTTCCAAATTTTCCATCTTCCAACCGTTAACCACGACCTGGCTGGGGATGACCCAGGAAGGAAACCCTATTATAAAAATGGCTGCCACTGACCTGCCCGTCGACCGCTACACAATCACCGGAATAAGATGAGTCTGTGGCTCGCACTCTTACGACCCACGAACAATCCAAGAAGCTCGTTGATTATTTTTCGAAGGCACAAGATAGGGATATCCCTGTGCGAGCCCCATTGGATCCGGTCCTGTCACGACTGATAGGCTGACTAGCTCACTACTTATGCACGAGAGAGGGAGTGGGAATTTAGAATACGGGGGAATTTTCAGCTGTGTGTCACACTTGAGAAATTATTTGAAACAAGGTTTTTATTTAATCTAAAAATTTTTATATATGACCTAACCGAAAAGAAAGTATATCCATTGAATAACTATTCCTGTGTGTTCTCAAGGACATCTGCTTGAAACTTCGTTCATCACCTACTAGTTTATTTTACAATACAAGGAGAAGAATCTAATATTTTCCGCTGACAAAAACAACGGAAAATCCCTCCATAGAAACCCACTGCATTCCCAAAATGGCCGCCCGAGACACCCAATGGTGGCACTCACGTCGTTCGGCGTTCCTCAAATCTTCAGGGTTCGAGGGGGTCTCGGACAGTCTCAATTAACCCTGATTGACAAGAGAGACACACGCGGTTACAGGCGGTCACTCCGCGTGGAAGTCGAGTATCGAGGCTGGAAACACTAACTGCAAACAGGAAAGATGGACCACTTACCTCGAAGCTAATGAGTTATCTCTGCTTTCTCTTAGCACTGCATTCCTATCGTCCGGATACTTTGAATCTCAAACTCGGTCTCTCAAGACCTTTCCTTCCACCTCCGGATAGCTGTTTCAACCGTTGAGGCCGCCAAGTCAAGAACACGACTTACAGATTTTCGTCTGATGCCTCGTCTTCTTGCTTTATTCTGCCGGGCCTTCTAGAATTCCGTGTTATGCCTAATGATTGGCTTGATGAAGCGAATGAGGTCCAATGGGTTTACTCCGCCAATGCGCGCCTCCGTATCACGTTGCGCCGTGCTGATTGGATCCAACGACCAGGCTACCGAAGCTCTCATTGGTCAATAGAAAGCGGCCGCCCGTCAATGTGTCGACCACCGGCCGGTGCTGTCTCTCATAGCCAGTAGTGGAATCACTGCGCCGTGTTGATTGGTCTGGCCACCTGACTGCTGGATTCTTATTGGCCGCTCGACCGCAGCCTCTGACCCAGCCAACGCATACCCTATCTCTTTTTTTAGCGGAAATATCGTCAGCAGTGATTTTTTAATAGCGCTCACAAGAGTCGTGCGCACAATTTCCGACGGTAGTGTACCTTTCATGAATACGGGTTATTCCATAATACAATACTGGTAATGATACACTACTAGCATATGGTGTAGAACCACTAACTGGTTGACCTATTCAAAATTAGCACTGACTATGAAAGTTTATAGCGCCGTTTGGAATGGATGGAAAAGTTTTTTTTCTTAAGTTTTGCAAAGCTTATCAAATTCTGCGTTAGGGGAGCCACAGTTGAAGTAATTTGGCATCATGGATATTAAACTATTACGTGAGAAAGACAAAAATAAGATTACAAATTTTAATGTAATAATTATTTAATATCGTACAGAAGCGATTTTCAGTGTTTAAATTTTCATTTGAGCCATTAAACATTGAAGAATCTTCAAGGGTTCATGAAACAAAAATTTGTTGTGCCAAATTACTTAAACTAAGGTAAATTTAGAGCAGAAATCTATTAGCTTTCTAAAGGTTTTGGAAAAACAATTCCACCGATATTCTGGAAGGCGCTATATTCCTTCAAAATCAAGGCAAATTTTTAATGGGTTGTACGCGATAGTACTGAATTGAATTTCTGATAAAAGTATTCTGAAATTATCTCTGAAGCTTGTAAAAAAATTCGTTAACAAAAAATGCCTATTTTCTTCTTACAGAATCATTTTATAAGCCAGCCAATCAAGGTAATCATGGAAGTAATTCAAAAACTAAAATACAGCTTGAAATAAATATTAGATTCATTTTGCGACACAGTATAAGAAATTTCTTTAATTTTGTGATGTTCTCAAAAATAGAGGTTTGAGTTAAATTTTTAATAATATTCTTTTGACAATAACTTGAGGGTTCGTTGAGAAAATTCCTTAACAAAAAATCCCTGTTTCTTCTTACAGAATCATTTTATGTTCCCGCACATGGAGGAAACAATATAGGTAATTTAAAAACTAATATAAAAACTAAAACAAATATTATAAAATTCTGCCAAGAACTTCTAGTTTTTTCTTCCCATGAAGTGTTTCATTTGTGTGATCAAAGTGGATAACGTCGTTTGGAATACATGGAAAAGTTTTTCAAGTTTTGCAAAGCTTATCAAATCCTGCGTTAGTGTAGCCCCAGTTGAAGTAATTTGGTATCACGGATATTAAATTATTACGTGAGAAAGACAAAAATAAGGTTAGAAATTTCAATAATTTGATATTGTACAGAAGCGATTTTGAGGGTTTAGATTTTCATTTGAACCATTAAGCATTGAAGAATCTTCAAGGGTTCATGAAATAAGAATTTGTTGTGCCAAATTACTTAAACTAAGGTTCATTTAGAGCAGAATTCAATTAGCTTCCTAAAGAATTTCAAAAAAATAATTTCACCGATATTCTGGAAGGCGCTATCTTCCTTCAAAATCAAGGCAAATTTTTAATAGGTTGTACGCGATAATGCCAAATTGAATTTCCGATAAAATTATTCTGAAATTAACTCTCAAGCTCGTAAAAAAACTTCGTTAACAAAAAAATGTATATTTTTCTTCTTACAGAATCATTTTATCAGCCAGCCAATGAAGGTAATCATGAAAGTAATTTAAAAACTAAAATACAGTTTGAAACAAATATTAGATCATTTGCAAAATAGTGTGTGACATAGAACGAATTCATTCCAAATCAGGTAGGGCTCTTCACTTGAAATCGCAGAATCTCTTTTTAACGCAATATGTTGTTTTTTTTAGAGGAAATTAGGCTATACGTATTTTTCCGATTTGCAAAAAAAAATCTAAAACGTTATGCTTATGCTATTTATTAGTTTATTTCCGATTCTCATAGCGATCATCATCTTCTTTCAAAATGCGATCGATTTTCTCAAAAAACGCACCTTTAAATATTTTGCCAATTTTTTGTTAACTTTCACTTTGATAATGAAGATATCTTGCGAGTTTGATGCTTGCTAAATAACATTTGTAGCCAGGAGAATTCGTTATTATTACAATCGAAAAGAAGAACAACCGATGTTTTTAATATAATTTTTTTAGACGTGCAAACTTTATGTAAACATTTTTTCGTATCTGTCCTTCTTTCCAAGAAAAAGTAGAAAATTCGACTTCAAGAAAAAAGAATTCTCCCCCTACAAAACTTATTTAGCAAGCATCAGACTCACAAGATATCGTGATTGTCAAAGTATAAGTTGACAAAAAATTTAAAGGTGGCCTTTTTGAGAAAATTAATTTTTGCAGAAAAACCGCTACTATTTTCTTATTTTGAACACTTTTCCAGTTCTCTGGCACATTTTGAAAGAAGAAAAATTGGGTTTTTTGGAAAATTAAGCACAAAATTCAAATCAGCATAACTTTTTAGAATTTTTTTTGCAAATCGGAAGAATACGTAGCGTTTTATTTTCCGCTAAAAACAAAATATTTCGTCCCCGAGAGATTTTGCGATTTAAACTGTGGAACCCTGCCTGATTCGAACTGGATTCGGTCCATATTCAAATCAAATTTTCAATGATCTTATGTCGACATTAACTCTAGAGTTTGTTAAAAAATTCGTAAACAAGAAATCCCTGTTTCTTTTTGCAGCACCACCTGTTCCGACTCACTATGTAGTTAATCCTGGAGGTGAGTTATAAGCTAAAGTACAATCTAAAATAAATAATAGATCACCAGAATTTCGACATTCACTTAAAAGTTTGTTGCAAAAATTCGTTAACAAAAAATCCCCATCTTTCTTCTTACAGGATTAATTTATCCCGAAGTCTATGGAAGTCACTTTATAGGTAACTCAAAAACTAAAATACAATCTGGAATAAATAATACATTATTGAGCCTAAAACGTCTAGTTTTCTTTTACTTATCGAGTATTTTTGTGGTATTAAATGTGATGAATTGAATTTTTCATTTAGATGATTACATAGTACGAAAAATACCTTAAATTTTGTGATATTCTTAAAAATGCATACTTAAATTGAATTTCTAGTGATATCGTTTCAAAATTAAATTAAGAGATCGTTGAAAAGATTCGTTGACAAAAAATCCCGATGTTTCTTCTTGCAGCACCACCTGTTCCGCATCCCTACGTATACGACCTTGGAGGTAATTTAAAGAATAATATACAATCTAAAATAAATATTATATCATTTTGCCAAGAGCTTCTAGTTTTGTTTTCCTATTATGGAGAGTTTCATGGGCGGCTGCAGATGTGATTTACAAAATATTGGTATACTTCATTTTATTTTGTACCGTCTGTGCGAATTCATATTTAAATTGATTTTTCATTTATATCATTCTAACAATAACTAAAGAGTTTATGAAAAAAATCGTTAAAAAAATCTCTATGTTTCGTCTTACAGCACAACCTGTTCCGCATCCCGTCGGAGTTTACCATGACGGTAATTGAAAAACTGATATATAATCTAAATTAAATAGTAGATCACTTTGCCAAAATATATAAATTAATATATAATTATATAAATTATATATAAATTAATTTTTTATTAATATTATTTCGACAATAAATAAAGATTTCATGGCGAAAATTCGTTAAAAAAAATCCCTATGTTTTGCCTTACAGGAACACCTTATTACCAAGGCGATGGAAGTAGCTATGGAGGTAATTTGAAAAATAAAATACAATTTAAAAAAAATAATAAAAGATTTCCACGAAAACGTCTAGTTTTTTTCTACAAAGTGAGTATTTCGTTAGCGGATCAGGACATGATTTATAAAATAATGGTAATGCAAATTGAATATGATTAATTGGATTTTTCCTTTAAAAAAACACACAATATAAGAAGTGAGTTCATTAGAAAAATTCGTTAACAAAAAATCCCTGTTTCCTTTTACAGGACAACCTTATTCCGGGGGCTATGAAAATAACTATATAGGTAATTCAAAAAATAAAATACAATCTAAACCAAATACTAGATCATGTTGCCAAAATCGCCTAGTTTTAATTTACTTATGGAGAATTTCGTGACCAGATACAGAGATGATTTATAGAATAGTGATGCTGCAAATTAAATATGATGAATTACATTTTTCCTTTGAATCATCACATTGTATAAAAAAATACCTTTAATTTTGTGATCTCTTCAAGAATGCATATTTCACTATATCTTGAATAACATCATTTCGACATTAACTTAAGAGATCGTTGAAAAAATTCATTGAGAAAAAATCTCTGTTTCTTTTTACAGCATCACCTCATGCTCACGGATATGCAGGAAACTATATGGGTAATTTGAAAATTAATTTACAATCTAAAATAAATATTATATCAATTCGCACAGAATTTCTAGCTTTTTCCTTCTTATTTGAATTTAAATTAAATTTTTATTAATGTTATTTCGATATTAACTCAAAAGTTCGTTGGAAAAATTCGTTAACAAGAAATCCTTATGTTTCTTCTTGCAGCAACACCTGTTGAGAATCCCTTAGGAAATAACCATGGAGGTAAATAAAAAACTAAAATACAATCTAAAACAAATATGAGATCATTTTGCAAAAACGTCCAGTTTTTTCCCACTTATGGAGTATCGAAACAAGCTGAGCACTGACTAATATTAATTTAAATCAGTTTTTTGTCCCTCCTGGAAAGTAGTTCGAATACAGTTGTTCCATGTTGCTCTGGCAACGACGATTTGTCATCTTATTATAAATCTTAAGATGGATTTGTTCAATAATGAATATATTAAAATCTCGAATTTGATAAGAAAGGTGTTATTAGTTTCTTAGTTTATTTTGAAATCAACTTTGAAGTTTGTTAAGAAAATCTTATGACAAAAATCCCTATCTTTCTGGTTGCAGCATCAACCAGTCAGCCCGGAACATCAGCCGATGGAGGTAACTGAAAAACTGAAATAAAATCTAAAACAAATATTAGATCATTTTGCAAAATCGTCTAGTTTTTTCTTACTTATAAAGTGTAATGTTCAGAAAATAGTGTTTACTTCAAGTAAAGTGCATGTATAGCACATGTTAATACTGTCCGAAATTGCCCAAATTTTTAGTATACCTATTTTTTAGAACTAATGAATAATTACTGGCTTTCAAGAATGAAATCAAAGATTATTAAAATAGCGATCTAGTATAATTCAGTAGTTGCAAGTTAATTAATCTGTTAATCTTTATTACATTGAATATATTTTTTCTTACATGATCACGGAAATTAGTGACACAAACCATACATGTACTCTACAAACCAAAGAGGGGCAGTTTGCTCGAACGGGAATTTCCACATCAATCTGGTCGTTCCGCTCTTGCGATGTCCAACGGACGTGCATTTTATAAAATAGATAAAAAGGGTGACTTTGGTAAGTGGAAAACTAAAACACAGTGTAGAACAAATAAGTAAGAATTTTGCCTGAATCGTCTATTCTTGTCAAATTATCGAAACTACTATTTGGCATCACATAATAATATATCAACTAATCAATTATTAAATACAGCCGTAAAGGAATTTTTTTTTCAAGGCTGTGTCTACTAATCGATTAGCGTTCGAATTCAGTAAATATTTGGTCAATATTTGCACTAATTGACATTCAGAAAAAATGGTTTCGATTTTACCGATATTCCCTTTGTGAAATTCTGAAAGATTATGATTTTATCAAATTATTACTCAGTTACTAACTCAATAAAAATTGTCACCATTTCAGTAATAAGTGCTCAAGGAGTTGTGGAGGTTGAACCGGTACCTAATGATCTAGTGATCGATCATAACCAGCAGGTTGCAAAATGTCATACAAAAGACGAGTTTTGGCGTACACCTGTAAATGAGCGGGAGCCAACACGTCATTACACGTTCTGGAGACATTTGAACCCAGGAAAATGGAAAGCCCTATTCTAAAATTTATTATGTGCAAATGCAGAATAAAAACGTAATTCCCTTCAACCCAAAAAACTGTTATCATCATTATTTTTATTATTATGTTGTGTTTTACAAATGTTTATTGGGTGTTTGGTCCCAGGTTTTTACCATCATATATCTGAAGGTGTATTTCAAAGTGTGCTCTTTGAGGGTTGAAATTTTCAAAAATAAATAAAGAAATTAATGTTCCCTAATAATAAGGATTGTATTCTGTATTCAAAATTTATTTTTTCCCGTAGAAACAATCATTCATCTCAAAAATAATAACTTATCATGATTTACAGGCAATTTATTATTTATTATTATATATTATTTATTCATTAGGCAAAAAAAAATTCCTGTTGAGATATTTACAAAAGATCCTATATTGATAATCAATTTTATAGACCAGTGGAAATAACAAATCAATTAACAAAAATTTCGAAGGTCTTCAAAAAAATTTTATAGTTCTTTTTTATATGTGGAACATAAAATAAAATTTTGCAAAACGTGATCGTGTCGGTGATTTGTTCACAAAAATTAATTTGCAACATTTGCCCTCCATTTCTCCACGAAAATTCAAAATATTTTGCAAACTTGAGTGAGTAATTATAAATTCAGTCTCTATCTTGTATTAAATTTGCCAAACGTTCGTGATACGGCAACATTATTAATTATAAAAAAATTATTATTTTGATAATCACTCCCCAGCGAGAATTGCGAAGGTTGCGTTTTTGGTTTCCAAATGTTAGAAATGTCGAGATTTGAAAATTATTAAATTTGCAAAACGTTGCTTGTCTGGCAGTAATATGAAAATTGCAATTAAACAAATTAGTTACTTTTGTAAACTAGCAAAAAATTACAAACATTTTGCAAATCGTATTGAGTGATAAACAACTTATTATAAACGTTATATAACATTTGCTGAGCGAATGGCAACCATTTAAAAAAGGTAGATAAACGGCGACCATGATTCTGTCAGAGTGGCTCATCCGAAATCAAAAAACAAAATTTGATGTTAATCTATAGGTGGATAGCTATCGCCGGAACTAGGATTTTTTTAAATCTTGAAAATTCAATTTTTTATATGCGTTTAAACATTAAGACCGAAAACTTAATGACTTTTGCGACTATTTTTTTATGAAAAAAAAAACGTTTAGGAGATTTTTAACGATTATTTTAAAATTAACAAAAGAGAGGCTAGGAAGCTAAACCAATAAAAGAATTTATAAGGATAATAGAAAAACTTTCTGCTTAAAAAACTTGAAACTTCGAAAATTAAAATCGAAAGCCTTATTCCTAATGTAGAATATGCTATTTTTATTTATGAATTTGAAAAATCCAATGAATCATATATCTGTAAAGATAAAATGGTTTTAAATAAAAAATTTCAAAATTTATCATTGGCTAGTCCAAATAATCTTTCTATTAATAAACATAAATCAGAACCTTCTTTAAACTTATTTAAACCTAGCGCCTAAATCTCTTCATTTTTTCGAATCAATATGGTTGATCCTTTCAGTACTCGGTTTGCTCCGGACCTGCATGGAACTCCGTACCATGCCTTCTTATCTTTTAAAAATATTTTTTTTTTTTAAACTATGGAACTTGAATTCAAACAACTACTTTTTCATTATGAAAAAATAAACTTTTTACAATCTACCATGATCAATCGAGGTGAAGCTTTTTCTATTATCCTTATAAATTCTTTTATTGGTGTAGCTTCCTAACCTCTCTTTTGTTAAATTCAAAATAATCGTTAAAAATCTCCTAATAAATACACTAAAGTTTCCTCTTTTTTCATTATTAATTTAGATCGAGTAGCGAAAATGTATGTTGTCATAAATAATGTTAATTTTCCATTAATTTGATCACTCTTCACATTTCACCAACGAAACCTATACGTTTCAAAGCTACTACGATGCATGATCGTGGCTTTGCTTTTGGAGTAAATCCTCATTTCTCCTTCTTTGGAATGTAATACTTAACTGAATCTGACTATTTTGAATACGCTCCGAAGCGGATGCAAACGTCTCATCTGGCAGATCTAGTCTTCCGAACTGTCGACGGGAAACGAAGTTTCTGCAACGACCATCCTTGCCGTCCCGGTAGCATGCACCTCAAGTATTTTGTTCCACGACTCTACATCTCACCCCGTCAAGATTGTCGCGGAATACAAAATCTCGAAAGTCTTCAAATCAAGATTATTCTGGGTACAGCACAAATAGTCGCAAATGCACAAGACTCTCTTCTTAAAATGGTCAGAAAGCACGAAAACGTGGGCGAAGGGGCGTCTCTGTGCAAAGCAGCGGAGGAGCCTACTGAAACACTCGGCCTTGACTTCAATATCAGGAGTAAGTAAAATTCATCAAATGTTTCCCATCTCGAGTACTCACTCATGTATCCTCTGAGGAAATGTTGAGAATCAGTCGATGTCGTATGAGCTAGCATTTGCTTTCCTTAAATCGCCCGGATCTAACTCACCTTCGAATTTGTCACCCTTGAGTTTGACACTAAGGGTGTCGACCTGCACCTCACCTCTGACTTACTTAAGGATATCTGAAAGGTCGGTGCCTTAGTTGCTTATATAAAGACCACCTCGGGAAGAAGACATCTTATATTTTCCTTCCTCTGCTTGCCGGTATTTCTATGTACAGGAGGCGCTTTTCTTTCCTCACTTTTCAGACTCGTTGTAACCGGACCTTTGGCACGGAACCTCAACTTCTTCGGTTATGGTATTTTGCTACGGAGGGCTGAAAGTAGGCTCTCTCACTCCACTCTTATACTGTAGTGTTGAAGTTTCCCTGGCTTCTTCTTCTCTCTGGACTCCCTTGTATCCTGTAGAATACACAAGAAGAAGGAGGCCATGAAATGCTTACCCTGCTAAGATTACGGCCACCAGGCAGCGGAGTGTTAGCGTCCCTGACCGGACCAGATTCTGCTGGAGATGTGGCAGAGAGTCATAGGGCTGCGGAGTACGAAAGGACACCAAATTCTACCTTTGCGCCACAAAGAAGGGAAAGCCCCAGACCAATCATCTACCGTTGACGAAGAGGTGTCCGTCATTTAGGTAGGCAGCCCCGTCGAGTTAGCCACAAATGCGTCAAAGCTAGCCGAGCAAGCCCAACCAAGATGTCGAAGGCCTACATTCTATGAAGTTTGAAGCGAATTAGTGATGACCTTTAGAGTGCTTAGTCTCAAGCAATAAATTTTGGCCTTTAATTCAAAAACATTCGTCTGAAGACATCAAAAATAGTCTGATTCCGTCTTACGATTCGCTTTGGAGGATCAATAAAAATGAAAGAGCACAACTTCAGCGCGTAGTAGCATCACTATGCAAAATAGAATGACAAGAGTGGTCGTCTGACACCCTTATCGGATTTCCAAGGTCTTGTTATTCTAAGCAGTGAGCCTGATGTGTTGTTATCTCAAATTTGAAACACACTGATCGGGTTTTTTAAGATTTTGTCATTCAAAAAGGTATACCTGGAATTTCAGCTGTTTGAAATACATCTTCCTCGAGGAAGTTCTGTTCATAACTGAAATTTCAGAGAACCTTATGAGCGTTCGAAGGTCTCGTCATGCTAAAAAATGAACCTGGTAATATCGGTTTTAAAAATATCTCTTGCTTGACAGTGCTTCTTCCAAGGTGTCTTCTACTTCATTCATGGCCACACCATTATAAATGATCGACCGAAAACTGAAATTCACATTCAAAATCACGTAAATAATCGTCAACATTACCTTCATTTTGTGGAATAAAATAATCCGAGAAAACCAGGATTGGAGGTCATAGGTCTCATGTCAGCTGACAAGTCTGTCAGAATCATCCGACCAGGGACAGAAATAAATAAGTAAAACACTTCACTCACTAATCACACACGTTCTTTTTTTTTATATAAACCGGAGCCGAAGGGCTCAGCACACACACACACGCGCAACTGTCGCTAGTGATCAGGGTCAGTGACAGTCTCACAACACGTACACACGTCACGCGAAACAACGCAGAGGCCACGACATCCCGACTTCGGAGAAGAGGAACCTGGTTACTCGCATGGAGCGGAGTCCCGTGCGATCAACGTTAACCAGGGCGACGACGTCCACGTGCACATCGCGGCGATGTAAACAAACCGGCGTGTACAAGCGCGGGGCCATACGGCGGTACCATAGACTATAGCGTAGCAGACCGCGTGGTCGTTCTGCGCGTCCGTGCGCCACCTCGTGCCGTCCGTTGTGGACGAGTTTTCCCTCTCTCTCTATCCGCAGGATCGTCGCCGACTCGTGACGTAACGCATGCTTGCCGCCAGTTGCGAATTTATTCGCGCTCGATCTGCAAAATCGGTCATCTGCGCATGACGGAATACAGGTTTGTAAGTCCTTGGGGACGAGCATCTTCGACAATCGACACTGTTAGTTCGACGCTCACGTAGCCAGCAGCAAAATTTTACTCTGTGTTCGAAATATCTTATTTCATTTTAAATTTGCAAATGTACGCGAGTGGGCTATAATGGCCACGAATTTACGAGTCGTCAGCAATGGCTGACCAGTGACCGCGTTGCTAGTAGCGTCTTAACACTTCCGCTCAAAAATGTATTCTCGCGAGTCCAACTCAGTGTAACTTCGGTGGTTCAACGGAACTTTTCGGAATTCTTAGTCGCGCTTTGTCATCCAGGCTTAGAGTCAGTGAATCGGAGTGTAGGAATTCGCCCACGCGGTCCCGTAAAATGTCCGACGCCGATTCGGTGGCATCCGGCCATGCATAATCATCATCATCACGGGCGCGTGCTAGTTATTAATCTAAAACTCCAAATTAGTGGAATTTCATGGAATTGCTAGTTAGTTAAACGCGACTCGCGAGTTAGGCGTTGCAGCGAATTTTACGCGTAGCAATCAAAAATGGCCGTTCGATAAATTGTAAATCGGGCGACTAGTCTGTAATTGTCGATATGTATCGGTAACTTCGAACAAATTTCGCTATATTCGACTCTTGATATTAATTAAATCAAATCAATTTAATTAAAGTATAGAAATAGGAGTTTAAATAAAAGTCACTCGATACATATGTGTTCCCGCGATTCTAGCGCGTGGCCATCAAATATGGCCGTCTGATAATCGGCAAATCGGGCGACTAATCTTTTGTTTTCGAAATGTATCGCGACCTGAAATAACTTCCTTTATGTTTATGTTTAAATATACGAGTTTAAAAATGGAAATTACTCGTGAGTGTTCATTACTCATTCGCGTGTGACGTCAATCCTGACCACTCCCCTCTCCGCTTCCCTTACATCTGAATTAGTAGGGCCTAGTCACTCTCTAGCTCGAACCGTAAATAACCCGTCTTAACAAAATTTGAAGAGGTTCTGAACCCAATCAGTTTATCCCTTTTGCTAAATTTAGGTAAAATTTAGCTGGCGCTCAACGCAATGAACCATGAGAAACCAACATGGTAAATAAACTAAAATAATAATATTCATTTAAAATAAGGGTTATAAAAGATAATATCTCTAGGCTAGAAGTCTTTTCTCAAGTAGTACTAAATGGCAGTTTCTAGGTCTAGCATTAATGGCGTTAATATTTCCCATTGGAATGCCAATGGTATTATGCAACATCGCACTGAACTTTTAGAATATATTAAAGAACAGAAAATCCATATTATGCTTGTTAATGAGACAAACCTTAACAATACTATAAAAACTAAATTTGCGGGTTTCAATCTTGTTGG
>CAKNXH010063714.1:0-70169 GCA_932178445.1 Andricus quercusramuli | reverse complement strand
ACTCTGTGACTTGTCAGAGTCTCGCTAATTTACTTTATTTCCTGAAAATGCCACTGGGACGTGGTTCCTTACGGGGACGAAGGGTGATCTCAGGTGAGGTTTTACTTTGCTAATTTCTTGCTCTCTACCTTTCGTCTCATTTGAATTATTTTGTTGTGATCTAAATCGGAAATGTACGCGAGTGGGCTATAAAAGCCACGAATTTACGAGTCGTCAGCAATGGCTGACCAGTGGCCGTTTTGCTAGTAGCGTCTTAATATTTCCGCTCAAAAATGTATTCTCGCGAGTCCAACTCAGTGTAACTTCGGTGGTTCAACGGAACTTGTCAGAATTCTTAGTCGCGCTTTGTCATCCAGGCGTAGAGTCTGTGAATCGGAGTGTAGGAATTCGACCACGCGGTCCCGTAAAATGTCCGACGCCGGCTCGGTGGCATCCGGTTATGCATAATTATCATCCCGGGCGCGTGCTAGACATTAATTTAAAACTCCAAACTAGTGGAATGTCATGGAATTGCTAGTTAATTAAACGTGACTCGTGAGTTAGGCGTTGCAGCGAATTTGACGCGTAGCAATAAAAAATGGCCGTTTGGTAAATTGTAAATCGGGCAACTAGTCTTTAATTGTCGATATGTATCGGTAACTCGGAACAAATTTCGTCATGTTCGACTCTTGATATTAATTTAATCAAATCAATTTAATTACAGTATAGAAATAGGAGTTTGAGTAAAGAGTGACTCGACACATATGTGTTCCCGCGATTCTAGCGCGTGTCCATCAAATATGGCCGTCTGATAATCGGCGAATAGGGCGACTAAACTTTCATTTCAAAATGTATCGCTACCTGAAATAACTTTCTTTATGTTTTTTTTTTTTAAAATATTTAAAATGGATATTACTCGTGAGTTATCATTACCCATTCACGTGTGACGTCAATCCTGACCACTCCCCTCTCCGCTTCCCTTACATCTGAATTAGTAGGGCCTAGTCACTCTCTAACTCGAACCGTAAATAACCCGTACTAACAAAATTTGAAGAGGTTCTGAACCCAATCGGTTTATCCCTTTTGCTAAATTTAGGTAAAATTTAGCTGGCGCTCAACGCAATGAACCATGAGAAACCAACATGGCAAATAAATCAAATAATAATGTTCGTTCAAATTAAGGGTTATAGTACATTTATGTAAGACTGTTCTAAATATGATATATTTTAACGGCTTTAACGCTTTACCCGACCGCACAAGCACACTTGACAAGAGGAAAACGAAGACCGTAAACTGGCTCTTTTTTACGATATTTGCCCCTCCCCCTTTACCCTTACAGAAAATGGGGATGGAAAGGGGAATCTTATTTTTAGTCAAAGGCTATTTAGAAGAAGTCACATACCGATTATGAACGAAATTCAATCACTATAACTTACTAAGGAAAAATCCCAAAACATGTTCGGTTTTTAACGATTTTTCGAAACTTTGAACGCGATGTGCGATCGGAAGGTATGGTCCGATTAAAAAAAAATCATTGCGGTCAGGGCGACGAGTAGCAACTTTTCCTCGCTATTACGATTTGATTCGGAAACTTTCTTGTAATTCGGCCCGCTCTAATATATATATAATTGAAAAAAAGTTAAAAAAACCACCGCAGGGTACCACTAAGAGCAACTGCCATCTAAAAAGAAAATGTCAATAGCCCCCAGTAGAACCGCGGTAAAATACACCTATAGCCACGTCTCACATCCGTGAGATATATATATATAATTAAAAAAAAGTTAAACAACCACCGCAGGGTACCACTAAGAGCAACTGCCATCTTGAAAAAATGTCGATGGCCCCCAGTAGAACCGCGGTAAAATACACCTATGGCCACGTCTCACATCCGTGAGATGGGTGGTCATATATATATATATATATATATATATATATATATATATGTATATATATATGTCATGGAATTTCGGATGGATTCCACTTTGTTGACACTATATCTCTAGGTAAGCCGACCTAGAGACGAATTGGCAAGGCTAGATTAAAAAGAAGATTTGTACGTGACACAACCCTACGGTGGGGCCACACTCTGTCTGCATAGGCGTAATTATATTTAGGAATTCCTAAAAAACTTTCTTTAGAGTTCTATTAATTAGTGTTTAAGTATATATTTTATGGCTCACAGTGAAGTGAAAAGTTTCCCCAGAAACAGGACTGGAAGGAAGAAAGATGAGGCTGTGTCGGAGTGTTCCGATATCAAGTTGGTACGGAACATGCTGAACGGCGGGTGTAAAAGTTCAGAAAGTGATGACGACTGCTTTCCCTCCGGTTTCCATAGTTAAACAAACAAAAAAATCGACTTCTTTGTACCACCTGTCATGACGCAGGTTGAGGAAAAGAAGTCGGACTCCTCCGATGAAGCAGATCACGCTGGACTTAACGCCGGGTTCTTCGACGGCGTCACTGAGGAGCTGGACAAGATTTGGTCGGAGGCTAGTCTGGATGTGGATCCTGACCGGGAGTCAACAGTGCCGCACTCATTTTTATGGGGTACGCTGGCTGCAGTTGCAGAGGTCAACGCTGGGATAACTAACAGGCGAACAGCTTCAAAAGACGAATCGGCTGTCGCTCGTCTGATAGGGGCAAAAACGACGGATGAAACCGAAGAGAAATCTAGCTCCGGATCAGATTCACCAAAGAAACAATTCACACGAGGACAGCACCGGAAGAAGGCGTCGTTGACGGGAAGGGCAGCGAATATTGCCCAGAAGATTAAAAACGATGGACGACCTGTATTAGGGGCTATGGAGCATGGCGGTCGAGATCCTAGGTGGTCAGTTGCTCTAGCCCGAGCCATAAAGAAAGGAGGGATGGGATCTCGGACACTGGCGAAATGGGAAACCACTTTCGCCAAAGACAGTAGAGACAAAGGCCGATCGGAGGCACTGCGTCTAAAGGATTTGCTTATGCTGTGGGCCTCGGATCCACAGAATATAGAAGAGGGCGATGATGATACCTCTGAGACATCGGACAGCACACTGGGTACACACGAGGGGTCCCAGTCGGCGGACGAAGTGGTAGCGGGAGATACTGAAGTTGTGTCGCGCAGATTCTTGCGTATTTTACTCACCCGAGACAGGGTTGCCGCACTTCAGCGATCACACGTTTGCCCTTTCTGCCTATACTGTGAAGCGTCTGGTGTGAGTCCAGCTAATTTGATAGTTAAGTGCAAAAAACAACAATATGAGCGCATCTCCGTCAGGGAATTGATCGCTACTCTGCGGAACCCCATCACGGCGCAAAACAACAGCGGAAGGGTAGAAGCGGCGGCTTTAGCACACAACAAGGAACAACATGCCCTCAACGGGAACATAGACGCCGCCTCAGACGATTTACCACATAGGGAGCCTCGTCTGTCGAGTTGTCGTGCGTATTTCTGGGACGGAGAGGTGATACATGCGCAAGAGATCGAGACCAACGCTGAACGATTGCAGCGGACCCAAGCAATGCTCCCAAGGTTATACTATACAGATATGGACCAACGAGGTGAGCAGGGCTACACCAACTTCGGAACTCTACACCAATGGGTATTAGATCCTGATCTAGAGGAAGAAGCATATAGACGGGCAAATGACACACCTCCACAGGGGCCAGTAATTAAGGATGTAGAAGCAGTGGTTCACGATAAAGGCACCGGCCAGAAACACCTCCGTATACTGGACGATCAAATAGTCATTACGCCTAAGGGAACACAAACAGCTGATGATAAAGCACCGACTTTAACAGGTGGTGATAAAGCACCGACTTTCGAGACCGTTATACAAGGGGAAACCCCCATGTCTCAACGGATCATAGATGGTATCCTAAGATCCCCTCACTTCCTACCGCTGACACCACAAGGTGGGCATAACGAAGGGGCTAACGACTCAAGAACTACCGTAGATGAAGATGTAACGGCTGAGGAGACCGTAGTTGAGAACATCCCTACTTACACATCTACACCGCTGCGGGACGAAGAACATGATGATGGTGACCCCGATGACCCTGACTTACCCGAAACAACGGAAGTGTCCACGGTTGAACAAGACACCGAGGCAATCGAAAACGCCCCGTTGAGGGAGAACGGTGAACCCGTGGAACCTGAAAACGTAACCTTCGGTTCGGTTTCGATTCCTTTGGAATAGAACCGAAGGGCTTATGACAAAGCCACCGAACGCGTCCTCGGGTTGCGGATAGAAGGTCCCTGTACCAAGGGTTTCTGCTGAATATGGTTACAATAATTAATAAGCAGTCGCGGACAATTGTCCAGGGATGGTCCCGAAGGAATAACCCCCAAGCGAAGGCGTGAGAACCGTGCCGAAAGCTGAATGTCACCTGAGTGAGGTGTCTCTAACGGTGATTCTGGGAAATCGGCGACTCTCAGAGTATACAGCCTTATCCTTGCATGCGGGGCTCTACAAGGATGGACGAACCCTTTCCCTAGCTGCTCGTGGGAACAACAATGACAACACCAAACATAATTGTAGTAAGTGCGGTTCAAAACAATCGAACGCGCAGGGCTCCCGACAATGGGTCCGACAACAATGCCGACTACCCTACAGTTGGGGGAGCCAATCAAGACGGAGTCAATGCGATTGACCGGCGGAATCTTGTTACTTTTAGGTGGACGGATCAACTCAATGACGGCCTGCTGGAGTGCCACGATGCCAGTATGGTCCCGAGTATGGTGACGAGAAGGTTACATGTCACGACCGCATGCTCTGTGGTGCGAGAAACACCCAGAGCTCTCAGACTTTTCGCAAAAACGTCTGCGAAACCATGCCGAGAACCTCCGGAAAAGAGGTTATATAAGCGGAGTGCCTACTCAACCGCATCCAGAACAAGCCGGCAACAGAGAAAGAGAAGCGACACTGAGACCAACCGCGAACAGGCATCCAATAGAGGAAGAACGATGCTTCAGGACCCAGGGAAACATCAACATTCAGGTTTCTCCCAAGCCCAAAGATCTGACTGAATTGGATGATGGACTTCGTGGAGATTTTTCCGAAGAATCCGACCTCTGGACTATCAGTTGTGGTGTGTACAATGCAGCGAGAACTTTGGCAGATGCAAGCCGTAAAACAAAACCAACGGTTGATCATAAGACCAAAAGAAGAATGCATCAACTCAGCACAAAGATAGGCCGGGCTAGACAGTACGCGTCCCGCATTCAGTGTGTGATTGACTACATAACATCTGGCAGGAATTTCACTGCCAAGGTTTTACGGTTCGCGCGCGAACTGCGGATCCGTCATCACACAATCAGCAAATCAAAGCTAATGACCATCAGACAGCACATTGTTGACAGAATACGAATACTATCTAACGCTAGGAGAAGTCTAGAGCGGAGAGAGAGGTGGGTCAGAGAAAATCAACAATTTTCATCTGATCCATCTAAACTCTTCCAAGACCCTCCAATTACTGTCGAACATCCGCCCAAACCAGAGGAGGTGGAAGCATTTTGGAGAGAAGTCTACGAGGTCCAGCATCCACTTCAAGAAGACTCAAAGAACATAAATAGCTTCAAGGAGCTGTGCAATGCCCTCATAACACCTGAGGAAGAATGCCCACCTATCACTACCGAGGAGGTGAAAAACGTATTAAGAGGCATGAAAAACTTTCCCGCTTCGGGACCAGATGGTATCAAGACCTTCTGGTGGAAGAAGTTTCCTTCTACCCACCAGCATCTGGCCCGAATTTTCACCTCATATCTAAAGTCGGAAGAGCCTATTCCGGAGTGGTTGGTGGAAGGGCGCACAGTGCTCCTGACTAAGACGGGCGACTTAGCTGACCCTAAGAATTACAGGCCAATAACTTGTCTGAACACACTGTATAAGATCTTCACAGCCATCCTAAATGATAGGATTCTTCGGACAATTGAACCTGTGTGGCGAGAGATGTATGAATAACGTGGCTCGAAGAAAGGCGTAGCAGGATGTCGGGAGAACCTGCTCATCGATAGATGTGTCTGTAAAGATGCAGCATCCTATGAACGATCTCTATCGATGGCCTGGATAGATTACCGAAAAGCTTTTGATTCAACCTCCCATAGACTTATCATCTGTCTGTTGGAAAGCTTGAAGGTACATCCACACATAGTGAGATGCATAGAGAGATTAATGCCGCTTTGGAAAACCAGATTTACCATCTTATCTGTAAAATATCGTGTGATCACTAACAGTATCACCTTTCAGAGAGGTGTGTTTCAGGGCAATACCATGAGCCCTCTCCTCTTTTGCCTCACATTATTGCCACTATCTCTCGCACTTCGCCATTCCGAAGGGTACCTCTGCGGCAAACCTGGAAATCGAAAGCATAAGGTAACTCATGTATTTTACATGGATTATCTTAAGCTCTATGCTAGAAATCAAGAGAAACTACATCTAGCTCTAAAAATTGTCACAGAGTACACTCAAGAGATTGGAATGGAGTTCGGGTTAGAGAAATGCGCCAAGGTTAATTTGAAGAAAGGAAAACTTAACGGCATCCCCGAAGATCCTGAACTCGTTGACAGAAGCGCTATACAACACCTTTGCGCTGGAGAGACCTATACATACCTGGGCGTGCCACAAAGCCGCATTCAGGACGTAACATCTATAAAGGATACTCTCCGATGCAGATACAAACGTCTCCTCCGACAGATATGGTCTTCCGAACTGTCGGCGAGGAACAAAGTATCTGCAACGAACATGCTTGGATGTCTTCACAACAGGATTATTCTGGGTACAGCACATATTGTCGCAAATGGACAAGATCCTCTTCTTAAAATGGTCAGAAAACACGAAGAAGTAGGCAAAGGGGCGTTTCTTTACAAAGCAGCAGAAGAGGCTGCTCAAACACTCGGCCTTGACTTCAATATCAGGGGTGAGCGAAATGCATCAAATCTTATCCATCTTAAATACTCACTCCTGAAGGCCCGGATTAAGAAAGTACAGGAGAAAAACTTCCGCGAAGAGCTCCTCGACAAGAAGATGCACGGCATCTTCCACAAAAATGTGGAAGATCAGTCGATGTCGTATGAGCTGACGTTTGCTTTCCTTAGATCACCCGGATTGAAGTCGGGCACAGAGAGCTTCATTTTGGCATGTCAAGATGGTATCATTTCCACTCTAGCATACCGTCGCCACATTTTGAGCCAAGATATTCCCGATGATAGCTGCAGAGCGTGTCACGAACACCCCGAGCATCTAGGACACATACTATCTAGTTGTCCAGCTCATGCGGGAACAACCTACATCCAAAGGCACAATGCGGCACTGAGAGTGCTTTATTACCATCTCTGTCACTCTTACGGCATTAGCCCAAATACCTCTCCACTGAACGCTCCTAGAGAAATAGAGTCAATTGTCGAAAATGAGAAGTGCCGCATATATTGGAACTTCATATTCTTGACAATTGTTTCTGTTGCGCACTCGAGGCCTGACATGGTTCTTCTTGAATTCGAGAAACGAACCATGCTCGCTATCGAATTTTCGGCACCAGCGGACAAAAACGTCACAGAGAAGGAGAAAGAAAAGAAAGAAAGGTATAAAGACCTTATGAGGGAGTTGCGACGGTTATACCCGGAATATTCTGTTAAGCTAATCGTCCTGATCATTGGCGCTCTTGGAGGTGCCAAGGTTTCACTTGTTAATAGCCTGAAAAGCATCCCTGCGTGTCAACAAAATGCTGAGACACTTGCAGGGAGAATGCAGAAGGCGGTCGTCCTTGGGTCGCTCCGTTTCCTCAGGGTGCACGAGACTTTCGCCGGATCATCGTATTGAGTTCGCGCAGACTGTAACCACCCATCTCACGGTCGTGAGACGCGGTTACAGCTGAAATTTTACCGCGATTTCGCTGGGAGCGGGTGCAATTTTTTTAGATTAGCACCCGCTCCCGGTGAAATCCTGCGGTTGTCCTTATGACAAACTTTTATATATATATATATATATATTCAACCTCTCATAGACTTATCATCTGTCTGTTGGAAAGCTTGAAGGTACATCCACACATAGTGAGATGCATAGAGAGATTGATGCCTCTTTGGAAAACTAGATTTACCATCTCATCTAGGAATTATCGTCTGACGACGAACAACGTCACCTTCCAGAGGGGCGTCTTTCAAGGGGATAGTATGAGCCCTTTGCTTTTTTGCATCACACTTTTGCCTCTATCTCTTGCACAACGAAGTTCTCCTGGATACCTCTGTGGCGACACTAATCAGCGTGAGCATAAGGTCACTCATGTATTCTATATGGATGACCTGAAGATCTATGCCGCTGGTAAAAGCAAACTTCAAACTGCTTTAAATATCGTCAAGAACTACACAGGAGAGATTGGGATGGACTTTGGTTTGGACAAGTGTGCCAAAATTCATTTGAAGAAAGGAAAGATTACTGGCGTTCCCAAGGACCCTGAGCTTGTGGATATAAGTGTTATTAGACATCTGACACGCTGAGTACCTAGAACATATACTATCGGGGTGTCCGACCCACGCAGGAACAACGTATATCTATAGACATAATGCGGCCCTAAGAGTACTTTATTACCACCTTTGTCGCTCTTACGGTGTTGGTCGCGACCCTGCCCTGCCTAACGCTCCAAGGGATATAGAGTCAATTGTCCGAAACGAGAAGTGCCAGATTTTCTGGAACTACGATTTTCGGGCAGCAGTCTCCGTTGCGCACTCGAGGCCTGACATTGTTCTCCAAGACTCGAGAAACGAACTATATTCGTGATCGAATTCTCGGCTCCATCCGAATACAACATCACTGCAAAGGAGAAAGAAAAAGAGGAGAGATATCAAGACCTTAAAAGAGAGCTGCGTCGACTGTACCCAAAATATTCGGTACGAGTAATTGTTCTTGTGATAGGTGCTCTCGGAGGTGTGAAATTATCGCTGGTTCGTAACCTTAAAGCCATACCCGCGTGCCAAAAATATGCCAAGGCTCTTGCGAGATGGATGCAGAAAGCTGTCATCCTTGGGTCGCTTCGTGTCCTCAAGACACACGAGGGTTTCGCCGGCCTGTCGTTGTGATTTCGTCGTGCCCTGTGACCACCCATCTCACGGATGTGAGACGTGGCCATAGGTGTATTTTACCGCGGTTGTACTGGGGGCCATTGACATTTTTTTCCAGATGGCAGTTGCTCTTAGTGGTACCCTGCGGTAGTTGTTTAACTTTTTTTTTAATTATATATGTTGTGCATATACGAAACACTGCTTCACTTCGGGCTTTGCCCGAGGCGTCCTTGGTCAATCTGCGGAGAGCACATATCTCAAGGACAATTACTCGCACCGAATATTTTGGGTACAGTCCTTGCAGCTTTCTTTTAATGTCTTGATACCTCTCCTCTTTTTCTTTCTTCTTTGCAGTGATGTTGTATTCGGACGGAGCCGATAATTCGATCACGAATATAGTTCGCTTCTCAAAGTCTTGGAGAACAGTGTCAGGTCTCGAGTGAGCAACGGAGACTGCTGCAGGAAAATCGTAGTTGCAGAAAATTTGGCACTTCTCGTTTCGGCCAATAGTCTCTATATCCCTTGGAGCGTTCAGGAGGGCAGGGTTGTGGTTGATTTGTTTGGGTTCGTTGTGTTTCTTACGTTGAAAAAAAAATTTCAATTTGCTTTTCAATATACTGCAGTTTTGAGAAAAATTTCAATACTGGGCTCCTCTATCCATAGCCCGCAGATATCAAACGGCGTTTCATCGTCCTGACGAAATTCTTTGGGCTTGCTGCAAATTGTAGGTGGAGTGCTTCTCAAAAAGCTTGATAGTTATCTTATCCTCCTTTTTTTGTGGTCACATGCGTCTTACCTCTGTCTGGCAAATCGTTAACGTTTCTCTTTATACCACTTAACCCACTTCCTTGCAAAGTCCTTCGACTTTCGCATACAGCGCGCAGCAGCTGTGAAAGTCATTTTGGGTTCTTTGGGATGCGTGTGCAGAAACGCGGCTTCGAACTGACTCGCGTAGGCTACACTCATTGCACAATACGACTTTCTCTGGTTTTTAAACGAATGATACTGGACCAAAACTTATAGCGCATCTTAGACTAACGTTTCCTGAGTACCATACCATAGATAATTTCTTAGATTCTTTGATTTTGGTGGCTGGTTTGTGCTGGTTACGTTCGTTTGCGTTTGATTGGGTATCGTTGTATTCTCCCATTACTTTTACCATGAAGGTTTTGTCTGTACAAGAGGAAATTGAAATGATTCTCATTTATGGAGGAAGTGGCATAAATATCGATGATGCTGACACTCTTTATGCTCAACCTTTTCCGGGCAGTGTACTGTCACGTGCTTCTTTTTACCGGGTGATCAACAAATTAACCACTGACGCAAGTGTACAAACGCAAAAAAGGAATCGTCGAGAAACTATTACTGGATTTAATAAGGAAATCGCGATACTAGCCGCAGCCGCTCATGACCCCCATGTTAGTACTCGGCATCTAAGTCGTGACTTCGGAATGTGTTAAAACAGTGTTATTAAAACGTGATAAATATCATTGCTTTCATATTTCGCTGCATCGCGAACTTCATGGAAATGATTTTCAGAACCGAGTGGAATTTTGTCAATCGACGCTTCAGCAGATGCAAGGGAACTAAAAATTTTTTTCTTCGAGTATTATTCTAAGACGATTCGTCTTCCACGAACCGTGGTACGGTTAATCGACATAACATGCATTATTGGAATGTGGAAACCCCACACTGGTTGCGCGAATTTGAGCTTCAGCGTCGATGGTCAGTAAAGGTTTGGTGTGGAGTGATTGGAGACGAAAATATCGGTCCCTATTTCATTGATGGTACTTTAAGCGATGATAAATAAAGTAACTGTTTGGAAAATGAACTTGAACATGGCTTGGAGACCTGAGCTTGGAAGTGCGACAGAACATGCGGTTTCAATATGACGGTTGTCCAGCGCATTATTCGGCAATCGCGCGTGAAGTACTGAATCGCGAATTCAGCGGTGACTGGATCGGTAGAGGAGGCCCGGTAAATTGATCTGCCAGATCGCCAAACCTTCGTCACCGGATTACTTTTGTGGGGTTATTTAAAGGAAATGCACAGAAACTTTCACAGAAATGTAGAAATACAGTCTTTGTCGAAGGAGCGAACATTTGATTTTCTCGGATCATCAGCCGCGTGATAGCAGAGAATATCGTACACACGCTGAGGTATCTAGAACACATACTCTCGACTCCGTCCAAATACAATATCACTGCCAAGAGGAAGGAAAGGGAGAAAGGTATCAAGACCTTGAACGGGAACAGCAAGGATTTTATTCAAGACATTCGGTTAAAGTAAATTATCCTGGTGATGGTTACTCTAGAAGGTGCGAAACTATCACTGGTTCGTAACCTTAAAGCCATAAACGTATGCCAATAATTTACCGAGGCACTTGCGAGATAGATACATAAAGCTGCCATCCTTGGGTCGATTCGTGTCCTCAAGACACACGAGGGTTTAGCTGACATGTCGTTTAGATTTCATCGTGCTCTGTGATTACACATCTTACGGTTGTGAGGCGTGGCCCTATGTGATACACTGTTAGAAAAATCTGTATGATATTTAAGATACATGTGTGTGAAGCAAAGATGCACTACCGCTACTGAAATGTAACATACATTGGTGTATTGAATTTAATATACATGTGTATTAAATTTAATATACAGGTCGGTATATCAGTGTGCATGAAAACTCAAAGTGCTTTGATTTCTTTAAAAATTGTCAGATATTGGCAATTAAATTAATAATCTAGAATTCGTCGACTGAATTGTTATTTATAATGAAAGTGCGACGTACGGGTGGAACTTTTTCCAAAATCCAGTCTAAATAGTAGAAATTTAATGCTAGTACAGTTGATTGTAGGTTAGGTATGTTATTTGTTTGCTTAATTGATCTTTTCGACTTAAAATCCAGTCACATTTTTGATTAACTGGAAGAAGGTATCCTGTTTTATTATTTAGAGTCGAAAATGTATGTTGAACTTATTTTGAATTTGTGTAAAATGGAATTATCTGATTTTTCTTGTAAGTGATTAACATGAATGTATATAAAATTTAATATACACGCTCTTAATCGCGATTTCATATGATTAATAAATTAATTTTAATACACATGGGTATATTAAATTTAATATTATTTTTAACAGTGTACTGTTTGATTCTTTCATTGGATGATCGAGAAGCGATCTTTATTCGTCCTAGAATAATTAAAATAAAATATACGAGTTTAGGGATAATCGAGGTACGCTTAAAAAAAGTCGAATAGTGACTATGAAAAGGCAGACTAATATTTCTGATTGGAATAAATCGTAAGAATGTTAGACTCTTACACACACAAAATAACGAAAATTGGTATAGTGCTTTGAAAGAAGCGAAACAAACGCTTTGCAATCTTTCTAAACCACTATACGAAAAATGGGGGTCACGTGATCTTGTATTTCACGCTGGCGCATGACAAAAAGAAAGACGGGTGGAAGTGTACGAACGCACACTATTACATGGACTTTGACGTCGCTCGCTGGTTACAGTGTGGTTTGTTTACGAATCCTATATTAACGCCTATACACATACATAAACCTATCTTATATCTATCTATAAATAGCACGCATTCCGCTGAGACCTGTGATTCTTTCTGCCCTTATATACTAACCAGTGAAACGCATCGCTACTTGTGAGAAACTAATAGTGCTGGGTCAAAAATTCCAGGTGCCCCGGACTTTATTATATATTTATATTGATCACTTATATGCATATAAACTATAAATAAATAAACTATCAACCTCAATCATAAAGTCAAATAATGATGTTCCTTAATTTATGAAAGTAACTTTATAGAAGGACAAGAAACTTCATAACGGTACAAGCTTTTAGAAAAATTAAATCCTAGTATAATGTTTTGTCATGAATTCTCTAAAACGGGCAATGGAATGTATCTAGCAAAGACATCCATTCTTTTAAGAGTCCTGGGTTCGAGGCGTGTGTTTGAGATCAGCTTTACAGATGATTTTGTATAGCGGAGTAACCAGCTTCATCTTCAAATAGTCCCACATCTGTATAAGTTGTAATTTACATATTTTTCAACATGTAGAACACTTCTACCTCCTCTATGCAGTAGTAGGATTTTCCTTTCTATTGCAGAATTATTATGGTGCATTTGGTACTTGGTCATTTCAACGTAGATGGTACCTTAGATTAGAGATAGCAAATCTGTTGATGTCCCTACTATTGTTGGCCGAGCTGAGAGAACTCTTCAGAACTGGTCTGAGTTTTGTAGTGAGGGCCGTCATTATGTTTTTATTAACTATCGTATGCTGAGTGACCATGATGTGCCATGATATGCCCTTGGATGCAAGAATACGCAGATATTTATATGACTCACACCAAGTCACTGCCTCGATGTGATCCTTGTTCTCGTTCTATAGTTCTGCGATCTCAAATTATAATCTGATCAAATGCAATATTCTGCATTTATCTAGTTCGAAATTCATGTTGGTATCATTCAGAAACTGCATCGTGACATGTAGCAATGGCTGCAGTTTCTAGTTGAGATAAGCGTATTCAAAGTATTGTGACAAGGCAAATTTTTTTTAGCTGTCACATTGAAAGTAAAACAGCCCTCATCGGCTCTGGGAGTTTAAAAAAACTCAGGAAATACTTATCTTAAGAATTATCCGCGTTTTTCTGTTGTCCCACTCGCGTTAAAACTCAAAGCGGAGTTCCAATTCCACAAGGTCACTTTCGTTACATTTGGTAAGAATAATTATTTGTATTTCCTTATTTCCTTATGTTGAAACTGTCCACGAGAGAGAATTTTGATATCGAAGGTCGTCTGCCAGTCCTATCACTTTTTCTCCCAGTGCTGGCCAGTCAAGGCCGTGTCGTAACGGCGGCGTTAATTTTGTTGTTTGTGATTGCAAAATTTGACGATAGATACTGAAAAGTTTGATTATTATCCATGGATTTAATTATGGCTCTTCATAAGGATTTTTTGAAAATTATTGCTAGATTATTTTAGATATCTGTTTGCATTGGAAGAATTTTACGTTAGGTTTTGATGGACCCAAGAATTAACGATTATTATCGATTGAAGAGTAATTTCGGAGCCATTCAGAGTTAGTGGATTTTATCGGGCAAAATCTATCCTCATAAATGGTGCTCGGTTTGTTTGTGCTGCCTATTTTGCTACTATTAATCCCGTTTTTCTTCCTGTTCTGACTGTCTGGCATTGAAAACCTGTCATGAACAATCGTACCCCCAAAACAGCTGTCAAAGGCATAGAACACCCTTCACACATGTGTCAACACTTTATAAACCCACTCTTCCATTGTACCCCTGGCGCCACATCACCCCTTTTTCTCTCTCTACATCCACCTTTGCTCTGGTCTTCTCTCCCGCACTTATTCTTTCGCTCCCCCTCCCTGCTCTTCCGTATTATCGTTCTTCTTTCTTTCCTGCTCGCCGTCCTTCTTCTTCGCTGGGTTTATCGTCCCGGATACCACCATCTCTCCCTCCGTCTCGCTCCAATGCCATATCGTCTCTCCTACCTTCGCCCTCATGAACCTTAGTTCGACTTCGTTCCCTGCTAGTTCCATTTTCCGCTTTTCCTTTCTGGAAAAACCATTCTTGAATCTCCTCTTCCCTTTCCGTCAAGTCTTCCTCTATCCATACACCTGTGCCTTTCAATTTTCCCTTGACGTTGAGCAAGTCTCTTTTGTTCTCTCACGTCTTTAGCTGCAGCAGCTTCCCTCCATCTGTTTTCTTGGATTTCTCCGATTTCGCCACCACCTTTGTATGCGCGGGCAAGGCCCCAACAGCATTTGTCACCTCGTTCTCCTCCATTCTGATTCCCAGCACCCTGAGGTTCCTCCTTTTCCGCGCTCTTTCTTGCTGTTCTCTCTCCCACTCTTCTGGCGTTAACCTTCTCGGCAGCACCCGCCATGTTCTTTCTTCCTCTTTCGTCTGGCACCCAATCTCTCTCGTTTCTCTCTCTTCCTTTCAATTCTGCAGTCTCTCCAACTTTGCGCTCACCAGTTGAAGCTTTTCCACCATCTTATTCAAAGTCTCTTCCATATTTCTTCTGTCAAATTTCACATTCACTTCTGGTGTGCGCTCCTTCTACCTCCCACTCCCACTTTAGGTCCGTTATCAATTTGTCCTGCCTCACTTCCATCCTATACATCGCTTGCTTCAAATCCAGCTATCTCCCTTTGTCCTGTTCTCTTCTGCTTTTTCTCCTTCTTTTCATCGCCCATCTTGGTTAATCTTCTCTACTGCTCACGTCAAAGAAACAATTACTTTCCTTCTTTGATTACTCCCCGTTCCACTAGAAGGCACCAGCTCTGCTGTCTTCTCTCGGCGTCCTTCCGGTCCGACCCTAACCTCATTCTCTCAGCGTGCCACTTTTTGATCTTTCACATTCACCTTCATCTGTCTTTTAACCTTTTCACTCTCGCGGCCACTTATCACAGACACCCTTCTTCACCTTTTCCCACTTATTTTCTCCCTTACTATTTCTTTTCTAAAGCTTTTTGTATTCATTTGCTTAAAACTTAAAAAAATATAATTTCACTATTTTTCACGCTTAGAAAGAATTGGAAAATATTTGATGAATTTTCGGAATTCAGAAAATTCTCAAGAACTTGTAGAAGTTCTACTGACTGAAAAATGTGAGATGAGGTTAGCAAAGATGTTGGACTATTTAAAAATTTGAGTAACGTCAGATGGAAAAAGGCATGTCACAGAAATAGTCCAAAGAGTTTGTGTAGCAACTCATACACAAATGCTCCAAGAAGCAGTCTGAGTCATCATCACAGATGTGTCAAAGAATGCAGATGCTGTTCCCCGTGCTAGATACAATTTTGTCTTCGAATACTTCACAAAAGCAATCGAAGATAAAGATTCTCATCAGAGGCGCCAGTCAAATGATACAGAATCTGATAAGCAAAGTAAAAATATTTAAAATTCAGAACTCAATCGCTCAAATATCCATTGTTCGTCTGAGGGTACTGGAAAGAAAAATATTTTTCAAAATAAAGAGACTTATGAAGGGAGTGTCTGAGTTTTCTCTTGTCAGATTCCTTTTAAAGGTAAATTTTATACATCAGAACTACGTTTTAATATTTTACAACTACATTTTAATATTGTTCTACTTTATCGGTTCATTACCAAATAAATAATTGCTGTTCATTTCTTGAATGTTTTACACAGTAACTCTACAGGATATAAGACATCAGAAATTTTATCTTGCTGCACTCAAATATGCTCACCAATCGACACATCAAATGGACGTCTTGGGAACAGATTAACATATGGTAAGAATAACATAAGAAGATAAAATGAAAATCAGTTTAAAATTCTTTTTTCACATGAAACCATAGGTATCGGAATATTATTTAAAAGAAGCTAATAACAAACTAGAAATCGCAACAGGCTGTGGATTTTACGTGCCTCAAAATATAATTGGCAATATTGAAAACAGGGCATTCAGTAACGCAAATCGTACCTATAAGTGACAGACAAATGTTAAGGAAGCACTCCTAAATGTTTATAGGTCTTACATATCTCATTATTCTGCACTTAAAACAAGCAGAGGTGAATATTTACCAATTAAATGGCTAATGTACAATGGATTATATGGTACTTATAGTCTCTTCTTTTGATAATAATTTTTTTTAAATTCATCATTGTTCCTTATAAAATGAGTCACATGGTACTTATCTTTTTCTGAATATTAACTTTAAACAACCAACTGCTTTTGAAACATATATATGTGGTCGTGTTTCACCTTTTTAATTTGTTTTGTAGAGTTGTCATGCAAGAGAGAAGTCAAACAATTTATTGCCAACGAGCGAAGTTACGGGAAGGGAAACAAGAAACGGTTACTTGCTTCAAGTGATAAACAATCACTTACCACAATCAATGATAATGTATCTAAAATTCAGTCACTTGCACCAAGTGATAAGCGGGAACGTAAGGAAGAACAGGTTTGTCAGCCGACAATCCACAATTTGGAGACATGACCAAATTTCGGAATGGCTCAACCTTCGCAAGTAAACTTGCAACAAACTGATTCTGAAGATATTGTGAGCTGGAGCAATACTTTCATACTGTAAACTAATAAGTAATTGTTCGATTTAGTTTTCAATAAATAACGTGTGTCCTCTTATTTGAGCGGCGATCAATGTATTAATTGTAGTAAATGGTTTATCACATGTAGATATATAGATGTTTGCGTTTCTACATCTTGGGGAATCAAAAGAGTATCAATGAAGATTCTTCTTAGATCCTCTATGATTCTCCATTTATATATTATTATATATATATATCAAGTTTGGAAGCGACCATGTTTCAGAATGACCTGACGAATCGAAAAACCCAGTAGAGTTTGTTTGTTTGAAGTATGCTGAGTGAATAATCTGCAATC
The DNA here is from genome assembly GCA_932178445.1 of Andricus quercusramuli. Taxonomy (NCBI): domain Eukaryota; kingdom Metazoa; phylum Arthropoda; class Insecta; order Hymenoptera; family Cynipidae; genus Andricus; species Andricus quercusramuli. The sequence goes on along the minus strand of CAKNXH010063714.1, from coordinate 52,744 downwards.
AATTAATATTATTGTAATCTCATTGTGATTTGAGATAAATTGATAGGTATTATTGTCGACCAAATAAATGCTGTATTCAAATGACTTACGACTTTTGAATCAATTCTTATTTTATAACTTTACAATTCTCTGTGTACAATTAATGTTGTTTTTTCACATTTGACGGTAACTTACCCCTTCTAGAAAGTTTGCAAAGGGCGGAAAAAATTTATCTGATCCTGAAAGAATTTAAGAATTTATTCTGCGGAAAGGTGCGATAAGACCTTCTGCGATACGGCGCGACGCTAGTTTCCGTGATTCAAGATTTTGTTTCTCAACGTTAAGATTAGATTAGAAATTTCAAGGAAACTGTAGTGAAACTTCTTTTTCGTAACTCATTACATGTAGATAGTCATTTTGGTAAATAATGAAGATATCACTATGGAGTATATAAACGACTGAAAGACATTTGAAACTGCTTATCAATTACAGCATAGGGAGTTCTCTGAAAATCAGTTTTTCGTCTGTAGCAGAATGAAGGAATTTATTTGTAGACTACTGCTCGTCACTTCTATATTCCTGAGATCTGTTCGTAAGTATAATACAACAACATTATACCAATTCAGTCGTATATTATGAATTATCTTACTTCGAGATACCGTCTATATTCAAAAACGGATTTCTAAGTGGAAGGCCACGTCGGCTTTTTCGTCTAGAGCGCTAACATATGCGACAGTCCACAATAATATACACGCACCTGATAGATTATTATTTAATGAATATTAATTATGCATGTATTTGTTTTATTTTTTCTTTATACTTCCAATTTAAATGCATTATCACGTGGAATTTTAAGTGGTTGGCCACGTCGACATTTTCATCGAGGATGCTAACATATGTGACACTAGACCAAGCCTGCTCATTTGCCAGATGGGAATTTAACACCACCACCGACGTCCACTCATTCAACTTCACGAGAGCGACCACTCCCCAAGCCTCTGGACCTGGGAAGAGGAAAGTGGTGGTGGAACTCGAACATGTGGTGAATGAGCAGTTTTCCCCTATTTGGGCAGACCTGCTTTAGACCATAATATGCAGGCGCCTAATAGATTATCATATAATGAATATTATGTATGATGGATATTTGTTTTACGTTTTTTTTATAATTGAATCGCAACGATTATAAGAGGGCGCCTCGGTAATTTCTTCATTTATTCCTAACTTTAATAACATTATCCTTACTGGAGATTTTGAAACTAACCTAAATCCCACTTCCAATCATTCTTATTATCTAACCTCTTTGGTATACTCTTCGGGACTCTCGATTGTACGTCATGATTCTACTCATCACACTAATCTTCCCAGTACTCGTATTCACTTGATGATTGTAGACGATATTGATAAGGTTGTCTCCTACGAACAACATGATATCCCTTTTATCTCTAACCACATCTTAATTGACATTACCTTCCAATTTCCCTGTAATTTAAATTAACAACCAACCCAACGATCACAATTGTTGTTGTGTTTGATTTCTTGAAGACTTTTGATATGGACAATCATAAGTAACCCCTACAGAACTAAAAATCTTTTAACGTGTCAAACTCTGTCATCAAGTGGTTTAAATTCTATTTTAATAATCGACCTCACAGAATTATTAATAGTAGTGGTGATCTTTCTGACTGGTGGGAAGTTAAGAGTGGGGTTCCTCAGGGCTCCATTCTGCCACCCCTCCTCTTCAATTTGTTGAATTTGTTCGAATAATTTTAATTGTTCTCAAGGATTAAATGGATTAATTGCTTGACAGCTCCAGCAGATTGGCGGAGTATGGGGTAACGTATGGGGAGAGATTACCAAAAAAATTTATTCCCACATTTTTTTATTCACATAAAGTTAGATATAATTCAAGCCAAGTTTATTAATTGGATTACAATAAAAACAATGATAATTATAACGAGCGGGCCTTCGCCTCACTCAAAAGAGTGCAATCGTCAAGGAACGATGATATTTCTTACCAGGTTAAAGTACACGCCATCTTTAATCTACGCGAATCTGATTATAGAATGGTTTAAGAGACCAACTTTCAACTTTATTACCTAATTACACTATGATTTCCGGCCAAAAGGGGTTAGACAAGGACGCAGAAAATGCGTGGAAATTAAAATTTACGATTCACTCCCTCTACTCCACGCGAATTTTTGAAACAAGTTGACGCTGATCGCGGTCAGCAATTGAAAATTTTCAACGGCGTGTGTCTACCATTTCGATACACGACGTTAAATTTAATATTTGACAGAGAGAAATGAAAGGGGACCAACTTGGCAGTATCTCGTTTGCTCCTGCTCATCCTCTCCTTTTTTTCGTTTTATTTATTTGTGGTAATGGATTTACAACGAAGTACTCTCTCTGAGTTCGAAATTGCGAATGAATACTCAGAGAGGCGCCTCCGTTCTCCCTCTCATAGCAGTCGGAGCGCCACTCGCGTGAAGAACGTAGAACTACTGAGTGAGAGGACGATCGTAGGAAAAGGAGAACTGCCACGTTCGGTGCCCAGCAGTGTGGTGGCGCATAGTCGGAGTGCGTTATATGCCACGCAGACATTGGTGCAGTGATGGGTAAGTAAAATACTCGTGGTAATTTACTTGGTTTTCTACGGTAATTTACCTGGTATTTTACGTCACCAGTTTTCTACATGATGTAAATTACGTCTTTTTCTATATATGAGGGCGCCACCTCTGAGGCGGGCAATTGAAACCTCGAATCAGACAGCCAATCAGAGGTTTTCAACATGCATTTGACATATTTCATATATTTTACGTAAAATACCTCCTTTAGGTATTATACGTAAAAAACTTCCAGTTACGCTTAACTGCACATCCCTGGTTGACATTATTATTTTTCAATTAACAATATAGGCATTGCAAAAAAACTCTTACGCCCTTACGAATGCCGATACCAGAAATTCAAAAAAGTGAAGTTATGCACAGTTCTACAGGTCCGCCATCTTGGCATGTAATTTACTACGTATTTTACCTGTTTTCTACGTAAAATACTTCACTTAGGTATTTTACTTCAAAACCATCCAGTTACGCGTAACTGCACATCCCTGCCTTCGTGGCCTGCCATTAGTCAATGTTCCAGGAGTGGGCTGACTCGGTTGAACGCACAGATTCTCGGCAGCAGCTTGATCCTGTTTTTCCGAGCGCTCTTGCGTGTACGGGAATCCGATCCACTAAGCAGGTGTCAGGAAAATTTTCTCTTCTTATTCCCTAGCGTCAGCAGACATTCACTGCAACCACCCTCGTAGAACCTGACAGTTGTTATTATTGTTGTTCGGAGGTGATTGATCCACCCTTTACATTCAAGTCGAATATGAATTAAAGTTATTTGGAATAAAGTTATTTAGATTTTCCCATTAAATTCAATTAACTTTAGTCTGAGTCAAATAAAGGAATTCCCACAATTCCACCATCCTCTTTAAATGCTAGCCATATAACTCTCATGTTCTCGGCTATTAATGTAATTGTTCGCAGACAGCACGTGGATTTGATTTGTGATTCCAAACTCATATCCCCAAGAATATTTCAAGGCTTAATTTTATGGTTTTTAAATTTAGTTGTGCGGGGTACGAATTACCCCGTCATGCGGACGACCGCAGGATTATTCAGGAAGCGGGCGCTAGTCTGAAAAATTGCAACCGCTTCCAGAAATAGCGGTAAAATTTCAGCTGTAACTACGTCTCCTGAACATAAGATGGGTGGGTACAGTCTGTGATGAATTCAATACGATGATATAGCAAAAGTCTCGTGCACCCTGAGGACACGGAGCGACTCAAGGACGACCGCCCTCTGCATTTTCGCATCAAATATTCCAGCATTTTGTTTACAGGCAGGGATGCTTTTCAGGCCATTAACCAATGAAACCTTGGCACCTGCAAGATGCCTTGCATCCTCTTGTCGAGGAGCTGCTCATGGAATTTTCCTCCTGTGCGACTATATCGGCTGTACCCAGAATAATTATGTTGTTAAGATATTCAAGATTCAGTATTCCGCGACTACCTTGACGACGTGAGACGTTAAGTCGCGGAACAGAAGACTTAAGGTGCATGCTTCTGTTCATGTACATTTCCTTTCGGGACCCGATACCGAGGGAACTGAGCTCGTCCTTCGTCCATGGAACCACTTTTTTTTTTGCCGATAGTTCGAAAGACCAAATTCATCTTAATAGACGTTTGTATCTGCATTGAAGAGTATCTTTTACAGATTGCACGTCCTGAATGCTGCTCTATGGCATGCCCAGGTATGTATAGACCTCTCAGGTGCCAAGGTGTCGTATAGCGCTTCTGTCGACGAGCTCAGAGGCTTCGGAGATGCAATTTAGTTTTTCTTTCTTCAAATAAACCGTGGCGCGTTTCTCTAACCTAAACTATATTCCAACCTCTTGAGTGTACTCTTTGGCCATGTCTAGAGTTAGATGTTGTTTCTCTTGATTTTCAGCATAGATCTTGAGGTCATCCATATGTAATACATAGGTGATCTTGTGCTTAATGCTTTCGATTTCCAGGTTTGCTGCAGAGGTACCATTCGGAATGGCGAAGTGCGAGAGATAGTTGCAAAAGAGTGAGGCAAAAGAGAAGAGGAATCATGGTCTCGCCCTGAAACACACCTCTCTAAAAGGTGACATTGTTAGTGATCACACGATGTTTTCCAGATTAGATAGTAAAACTGGTTCTACAAAGCGGCATTAATCGCAGGATTGTATGGGTGAACCTTTAAGCATTCCAACAGACAGATGATAAGTCTATGGGAGGTTGAATCGAAAGCTTTCCGGTAATCAATCCAGACCATCGATAGGTAACGCTGAAGGGATGCTTCGTCTTTACAGACACATCTGTCGATGAGCAGGTTCTGCCGACATAAATCTCTTGCCACACAGGTCCAATTGTTCGAAGCATTCCTATCGTTTAGGATAGCTGTTAAAATCTTATAAAGTTTGTTGAGATAAGTTATTGGCCTGCAATTCTTAGGATCAGCTAAGTTGCTCGTCTTCGGCAGGAGCACTGTGCGTCCTTCCTCCAACGACTTTGGAATATCCTTTCAGATTTTGAATTAGTTTTTAATCCTTCTCAAAATACCACAGCTCCAAAATATCTTTTTAAATAATAAAAATCACCATTATTCCTCCTAAATAATGAAATACTAGTTTCTGCTGATAATTCGATATTGACATAAATTTTTTGATCAGATTTTTTCTTAGAATAGAGTTTTAATGTTGCGGTTTTTCCGAATTTTTTAACTTATTTTCAAACGTCTAGTTAGAGCAAGGGAATAATTAATCAAATTTCACAGAAATAATTCTTATTCTTATAAAATATTGCCCATTTTTCACTTAGAGTGAGGTAAAAACAAATATTGTTTTTACATACCACTACAAATTGTAAAATGGGTTTTAATATATTTATAATTAAAATTAGATGCAATAAATTCTTTAATATCATTTTAAACTTTTGAAGTATACTACTTTCTAATTTTGAGAAGTAATTACTTTTCTCGAACATTTATTCACTTATTTATATTATTTATTTCATCGAAAATACCTGCCAACAGAGTAAGTACGGTATCTCCATCCGATCCTTCTTCAAAACTTTCGACTTGATTTCTATTCCCATAATGACATAAGTCTTTTAAACGTCAAACAGAAACGTTATTTACAACCTTTTTTTGTTTATCCCATTTTTGCTCAACATCAGTACAACTTAGAATCAAGATTTTTGTGTATCTGCAGTTTTTTCTCATGGAATTATATACTTTACTTGCAAGCTTCCAGTGTTTAGATTAATCTGATGTGAAATTCATTTTACGAGAATTTTCATAAATGACACAGTATGAATGATTCACTTAAGTCATTTCATGCATCAGGGTTCACGTATTTTTTAATTCCGAATTCATAAACCTGTCTTCTTCTTTTTTTACAGAAAAATCATCAGGTATGCCACCAAGACTGCAACATATAAAACCAGGCAATAGAGCAGATGCAAATGATATAGCTACGCTCGGCACAAGCAGACGCAGGCTTCCTTCATGTCCTTCTGCAGAACAGGAGACCACTAATTCCGAAGGTAAGCCATGCTATTCAAGAAAAATTTCGGAAATGCTTATTTTTCAATACCGATAGAATTTCCGCATCTCAACCTTAAGTTTTTTGACGAATCAAAAGGGCTGAGTATCTCAAAATGTATAAAAAATATTTAGCACTGAAAAAATGAGGGTAATTCTAGAGGTTCTGAAAATTGATAACACGTGCACTTATGGCAATCGACAACTTTGAATACGTTTTTCTCAAAAACAAATTTTCTGTAGGTTCAATTTTCGCATTTTCTGGCGACCAAGAGGGTTCAAAATTTATTTGGTTACTGGACTAGTATATGCGCGCGCCAAATTTTGTATTATAGTCCGAGATCGCACTGCGTTTCTCGTCAGGTGTTAAGCTAGCATAATAAAAATTACTGAAGATGAAATCTTAGACATAGACGATGAAGGAACGGCCGTCCTGCCAGCGCCAAGTCTGTCAAAGTTAGGATAAAAATGGATTTTTAGCGATCGATTTTTTCGTTGCTCACCTGTCATTAAGAAGCGTAATGAAATCTACACCATATTGTATTTTCTTTGGCTGCAACAAGTTCCACTTGTAATGACGAAATTTTCGAAACGAAGCATTCAAAAAGTTTGTAAAATTATTATTTGCATACTTTTTCTTAATTACTATTATTACACCGCATGCCTTAACATGCTCTTGATCGTTTACGGAACATCTGTATTTTTCATAATGTATTCAAATTCCATTTTGACGAATTGAAGTATCAATGTATGTATATAATATTTTTGCAAACATTTTGAATGCTTCGTTTCAAAAATTTCGTCATTACAAGTGAAGGGTATTGCAGCCGCAGCAAATAAATTTCGCAGATAAATGCCCGTTCCTCCATTGTCTATGTCTAAGGTTTCATCTCCAGTAACTGTTATCATGCTGACTTAACACCTGCCAAGAAACGCTCTGGGATCTCGGACAATTATTTTCATCAATTACTCAATTTTTTAATATTTATTCATTTTTTAGGCGGTTCTTCAGGCAGTCGACAGATAATTGGTTTAGATTTGTGCAATTACCTACAGGCCATGAATCTCCAAGGTAAGCCAATGCGTTTTTCTCTTAAACGAATTTTCTGTAGTTTCAACCTACGCATTTCTCCGGTGACTTGTTTCTCTTCCAAGAGGGTTCGGAATTTATTTGGTTACTAAACTATTGTACGCGCGCGCCAACTTTTGTATTATTTGTATCACTCACCCAATTTTTAAACATTCATTTTTTAAGATCCTTCTGCACACAGTTATCAGCTTTTGGGTCCAGGTTCGAGCTATAACCAACAGGCAAATCCTCCCCAAGGTAAGCCTTCTCGTTGAAGAAAGATCTCGAAAATGCTTATTTATCAATACCGACGAAATTCCCACATCCCAGCCCTAAGTTTCTTGACAAATCAAAAGGGCTGAAGTATTTAAACATGTACAAAAAACATTCAGCACTGGAAAAAATGAATGTAATTCTGGAGGTTCTGGAAATTGATAACACGTTTGCCTATGGCAATCGACAACTTTGAATACCTTTTCGCAAAAACGAATTTTTTGTACTTTCGAATTAAACATTGACCTGACGACTCGTTTCTCTTCCAAGAGGGTACGAAATTTATTGGGCTACTTAACTTTTGTACTAGTGCATCAATTTTTGTATTATTTTTATCACTAACCCAATTTCTAAATATTTATTCATTTGTTCAGGTCACTCTGCACGCATTCCTCAGCCAATTGGTCCAAAATCGAGGAATCACCAACAGGCCAATAATCCCGAAGGTAAGCCATCTCGTCCAAGAAAAATCTCGAAAATGCTTATTTTCCAATTCCGACGGAATTCCCACATCTCAGCCCTAAATTTCTTGATGATTCAAAACTGCTGTAGTATCCCAAAATGTAAAGAAAAAATATCTAGCACTGAAGAAATGAGGGTAATTCTAGAGGTTCTGTACATTGATAAAACGTGCGCTCATGGCAATCGGCAACTTTGAATGCGTTTGTCTCAAAAACCAAGGGGGTTCGAAATGTATTGGGCTACTAAAATATTCTACGAGTGCGTCAATTTTTGTATTATTTTTATCGCACACCCAATTTCTGAATATTCATTTTATTTTTCAGATCGCTCTAGACGCCGTCGTCAGCCAAATGGTCCAAATTCGAGCAATCACCAACAGGCCATTAGTCCCCAAGGTAAGCCATCTCGTTCAAGAAAAATCTCGAAAATGCTCATTTTCTAATACCGACGGAATTCCCACATCACAACCCTAAGTTTCTTGACGAATCAAAAGAACTGAAGTATCTCAAAATGTATGAAAAACATGTAAGCACTGAAAATAATTATGGTGATTCTGGAAGTTCTGGAATTTGATAACACGTGCGCTTATGGCAATTGACAACTTTGAATTTGTTTTTCTCTAAAACGAAATTACTATAGTTTCAACTTGAACATTGCCCTGTCGATTCGTTGTCTTCAAAGAGGGTTCGGAATTTATTTGACTACTTGCTTAGAATACCCAAACGCCAACTTTTGTATTATTGTTATCACTGAGCCAATATTAGAATATTTATTTATTTGTTAAGAATTTATGACTGCTTAAATTTGTGCCAAAATCTATTTCCGTCTCACTTCGATCTTGTTCAATCCCATGATGCCTTCTGAAATATCAATTGTGTTGTGTATAAAATATCGGGAGCTTTGGCGAATGCAAACTGTGGAACAGAATCAACGGCTAATCACAAGACTAAAAGAAAATGCATCAACTCAGCACAAAGATAGGACAGATAGCCAGGATACGGGCTGAAAGACTTGGCCGTGACTCTGATATCAGGCTAAGCAAAATGCATCAAATCTGATCCGTCTCAAGAACTCACTTCTGAAGACCCGGATTGAGTAAGCACAGGAGAAGAACTTTCGCGAACTCTAGTTCCTCCTCCTCGACAAAAGGACGCACAGCATCTTTCACTGAAATGTGAAGTATTAGTCGATGTCGTATGGGCTAATGTTTACTTTTCTTACATTACCCGGCTTGAAGTCGGGCACGTTTTGAGTCGATACATTCCCGATGATATCTGTAGAGCGTATCATGCACACCCCGAGCATCGAGGACCCATACTATCCAATTGTCCAACTCATGCGAAAACGACCTACACCTAAGGAAAAATGCGTCACTCAGAGTGATTTACCATTATCTCTATCACTCTTACGGCATTAGTTATAATACCGCTCCGCTAAACGCTACTAGGGAAATAGACTCAATTTTCGAAGATAAGAAGTTTCGCACATACGGAAACTTCATATTCTATTCTAGTTCATAGACTAGTCGTCCTGGACATTGGTGCTCTTGGAGGTGCCAAAATGTTACTGGTTAATAGCCTGAAAAGCATCCCTGCATATTAACAATATTTTCAGATGCCTGGTGGGAATTTGCAGAAGGCGGTCGTCCTGGGGTCGCTTCGTGTGCTCAGGGTGCACGCGACTTTTGCCGGATCCTCGTATTGAGTTCGTCGCATGCAATGACCACCTATCAATTGGAACTGTGTGGCGAGAGATATACGAACAGCGCGGATCAAAGAAAGGCATAGCAGGAGAACGGGAGAACTTGCTTCATCGATAGATGTGTCTGTAAAGACGCAGCATCCTACCAACACTACCTATCAATAACCTGGATTGATTACTGAAAAGCTTCCGATTTAGCATCTCGTAGACTTATCATTTGTCTGTTGGAAAGCCTAAAGGTTTATCCACACATCGTGAGGTGCATAAAGATATTGATGCCGCTTTGGAAAACCAGATTTACTATCTCTTCTGAAAAATATCGTGTGACAACTAAAAGCGTCATCTTTTAGAGAGGTGTCTTCCATAGCGACACCATGAGCCCTCTCCTCTTTTGCCTTTGATTACTGCCGCTATCTCCCTGGCAATAAATACACTAAAGAGATTGAAATGGAGTTCGGGTTAGAAAAATGCTTTAAGATTTATTTAGAGAAGAGAAAACTTTGTGGCATCCCCGGAGACCCTGAGTTTGTTGACAGAAGCTCCAGCAGTCCTGTCCATATCAAACTTACAAATTGAATATGATGAATAAGATTTTTCATTTGCATGATGGAACAATATCACGATATCTATATTTTCATAATGCTCTTGAGAATCTATATTCAAATTGAATATCTGATAATATTATTTTGAAATCAATTTTAAAGCTAGTCAAAAAAATTCCGTCACGAAAAATTCATATGTTTCTTCTTACAGCATCATCTTATCAGCCAGGCAATGAACGTAACCCTGGAGGTAAATCAAAAATTATTATACAATCTAAAACAAATACCATATCATTTTACCAAAAGGGTCAAGTTTTTTCATACTTATGAGGTGTTTCTTGCCTAAATGCACTAGTGATTTATGGAATATAGGTCTTGCGAATAAAGTATAATAAATTGAATCTTCCATTTAAATGATCACACAATATACAAATTTTCCTATGTTTCTCTTTGCAGCGCCATCTATTCAGCATTCTCCTGGAGGTAGCCGTCGAGGTAATTTAAAAATTAATATACAATCTAGAACAAAAATTTTATCATTTTTCCAAGTACTTCTTGTTTTTTTTCCTCCTTATGGAGTATTCTATGGTTAGCTTCAGATGTGATTCATAAAATAATGGTCTTGTGAATCGAATATGAGAAAAGAACCTTAAATTTTGCGATATTTCCAAGAATACATAATCAAATCAAATTTTCAATAATATTAGTTCGACAATAACTCAAAAGTTTGTTAAAGAAATTCGTTAACAAAAGATTCCTTTTCTTTCAGCACCGCCTGCTCAGCATTCCCTAATAGGTAACCATAGATGTGATTTAAAAACTAAAATACAATCTAAAACAAATATAAGGCCACTTTACCGAAAACTTCTAGTTTACTTTTACTTATGGAGTATTTGGTAGACGGATCAAGTGGTGATGTGTAAAATAGTGGTGTTGCAAATTGAATATGATAAATTAGATTTTGCATTTGGAAAATTAAACAGTATAAAAAAATCCTTATGTTTTTTCTTACAGGACTTCCTTATCCTGCAGTCTATGGAAATAGCTATATAGGTAATTTAAAAACTCAAATACAATCTCAATCAAGTAATAGATTAGTTAGCCAAAAGCGTCTAGTTTTTTTTTACTCATGGAATATTTCGTGGGCGGATCAAGAAGTGATTTATAAAATAGTGGTGTGGCAAATTAAATATGGTGAATTAAATTCTTCATTTGGATGTTCACGTAGTATGAAAAATAACTTTGATTTTGTGATGTTTTCAAGCATGCATATTTAAATTAAACTTTTAATAATATTAATTCGACATTAACTCAAGGCTTGATTGAAAAAATTCGTTAATAAGAAATCCCTGTTTCTTTTTTCAGCACCACCAGCTCAGCATTCCCTAATAGGTAACCACAGATGTAATTTAAAAACTAAAATACAATTTAAAACAAATATTGGATCACTTTACAAAAACATAAAGTTCTCTTTTGGCTTATGGAGTATTCCGTGGGCGGATCGAGAGGTAATTTATAAAATAATGGTGTTGCAAATTAAATATCATAAATTAGATTTTTCATTTAAAAAATCAGACCGTATAAAAAATACCTTGAAACAAAAACAAAAAGTTCCTACGTTTTTTCTTACAGGTCTACCTTATCCCGCAGTTTATGGAAGTAACTATATAGGTAATTTAAAAACTAAAATACAATCTCAAACAAGTAATAGATTATTTAGCCAAAAGCGTCTGGTTTCCTTTTACTTATGGAATATTTTGGGCGGACCAAGAAGTGATTTTTCTGAATGTTCACGCAGTATAAAAAATAACTTCAATTTTGCGATGTTTTCAAGAATGCATATTTAGACTAAATTTTTAGTAGAATTATTCCAGCATTAACTGACAAGTTTTTTGAAAAAATTTGTTATCAAGAAATCGCTATGTTTCTTCTTGCAGTACCGCCTGTTCTGCATCCCTTTGGAGGTATCTATGGAGGTAATTTTAAAATTAAAATACAACCCAAAAACGCATGGTAGATTATTTTGCCAAAATCGTCTAGTTCTCATTTACCTATGCAGAATTCTGTGAGTGTATCAAGAGGCGATTTATAAATTATTATTGCCGCAAATAAAATATGATAAATTAAATTTTTCATTTGAATGATCACATTATATAAAAGAAATACCTTTAATTTTCTTATCCGTTGAAGAATGCATATTTGAATTAAATTTTCAATAATATTATTCCGACAAAACTTAAGGGTTCGTTGTAAAAATTCTTTAACAAGAAAACCTTATGTTTCTTCTTGCAGCACCACCTGTTCAGAATTACTGAATTTTTAATTAATTTTGCCCTGAACCACATGAAAAAAGGAAATCTCATAACGCTTGAAAGATCGAGTTGTACAGTAATAAATATGTAGAAATTTCGAATTTGATGAAGAAGGTGTTATTAGTTTTCTTATTTTATTTGTGAAATGATTTTGAGAGTGCATATTCGAATTGAGAGTTTGATAATTTCATCAGTCGAGACCTAATTTGAGCCCGGACTTGGAGCTGACGGTCGGCTTAAATTGAGGCACTCTAAACTGTTTTGTCTCTCTCCTGTTTTGTCACGCCTGAGTAAGCACCGCACATCCCTCCGCATCACCTCTCACCCATATCCGTGGCGCGGTGTCAATTCTCGGAAGGCTCCAATCACGGGTGCTCAACTAAGAGCTCGACTGTATTTTGAAATCAACTTTGGAGTTTATTCAGAAAATTGGTTGACAAAAATCCGTATATTTCTAGTTGCAGCATCACCAAGTCAGCCCGGAACATTAGCTGGTGAAGGTAACTGAAAAACTAAAATACAGTCTAAGACAAATATTAAATCATTTTTCGTAATCTTATAGATTTCTCTAACTTATGAAGTATACACAGGCAGATTCAGAGGTTTTTCAGAAAACAGTGTCTACTCGAAGTAAAGTACAAAGATAGCACATGTTAATATTACCCGAAATTTCACAAATTTTCTCTATACCCAGTTTCTATAACCAATAAAGAATTATGGGTATTTAAGAATGAAACAAAAGATTCAAATTCGTGGGAAATTATTAGTGAAATAACAATTTAGTATAATTTAGTAGTTCTATGTTAATGAATTTGTTATTCTTTAATATATTAAATATATTATTTCTCGCATGATCACGGACATTAGTCACACCATCACCACCAAAACTCTACAATCCAAAGAAGGGTGATTTGCTCGAACGTCGATTGCCATTTAACACTGAGTATACCGCTATTGCAATATTCAACGGAGAGGCGTTTTATAAAATGCATGAAAAAGGCATACTTGGTAAGTGAAAAACTAAAAGACAGTTTCAAACAAATAAGCAAGCATTTCGCCTGAAACGTCTATTCTTGTCTAATTATGGAAACTACTTGAAAATATATAATAATATATCAACTAGCCAATTATTATATACAGTCCTGAAGAAATTATATTTTCTTGCAGGGCAGTAGCTATCAATCAAAATTTTCACTAATTGACTTCCAGGGAATATTTAATTTCGAATTCTTCGATATTCCCCTTGTGAAATGCTTAAACTCTATAATTTTATGTATTTATCACTCAATTACTGATTCAGTAAAAATTGTCACCATTCCAGTAAAGACGCCTAAAGGATATGTGGACATTGAACCGGAACCTCATGATCTAGTGATCAGTCATAACGTGCAGATGGCAACATGTCCTTTAAAAAATGTTTTGGTGTTTACACCTTCACATGAGCGGCTACCAAATCGTCAATACACGTTCAAGAGACATATAGAGCCAGAAACGTGGGTGCACCAATACTAAAATGTATGGTTTAAAAATGCAGAATAAAAACAGAATTAACCAAAAAAGTGCATAGGAGTTCAGTCCCCTTTCTGAGGCATACCAGATAATGTCTTCCTAATTTTTCAGAACGTCTTAAGGCTTAGTTCTATCAACATTATCGAAAGTTTTTTCCAGATGAATAAACGCCCAGGAAACTTGGTTGTTTGTTCTCAAAATTTTTTCTGTGATTCATCTTAAGCTGAATATTTCATCCGCACATGATCTTCCTCACATGAATCCCTACTGGACTTCCCAGATCTTTTCTCCTGTTAATGTCATGACCTTACGAGTAATTATTTAAAAAAATATTTTTTCTAGAGTACTTAGTGAGCTTATAGCCCAAATAAAATTGTCAAAACCACCCCTATATAAACAAGCCACCCCTAAGTAAGACTCAATCGTGGGAAAAAGAAAATAGACAGCAATGTTTGGCTTTTCTTGAGTTCACGATTGCTTGATTTTTTCTATGAAAAACCACCCTTGCATCTGAAAAATCAAACGGTTATCTATGAATTCAAATTTGAATTTTCAAGGAGCCCAAAAATCAGTGGCTCTATTGACCCTATAAAATTCCGAGTCCCAAACATCAGAAACTTGGCATAACAAATTTGGCATTTCATCGGCTCTTGAATTCCGAAAAACCGAATTTACCGAAAAATAATCTTTTTTTTTAGGATTTTACTTTGTGAATATGGTCTCTGATTTTTGGGCTCTTTTTAAATACCAACACTGATTTTTCGACGCCAGCCCTTAACGTTAAAAAGCAACTCCTTGGCACCACGCAGATATGACTTTGTCAAAAAATAATCTTTTCCAGAATTTCACTATGTACATGCAGTCTCTGATTTTTGGGGCTTTTAAAAATGACTTTGTCAAAGAATCATCTTTTTCATAAATTTTCATTGTAAATGGAGTTTCTGATGTTTGGGCCCAACACAACTTTCTATTTGATTTTTTCCGTGTTAGAGTCTTTACTTGGGGGGTGGTTTTTTTTTACATAGGGGTGGTTTTTGACAATTTTGTTCGGTGCATTCAAAAGCCCAATATAAGCCCAAAATTATGATGAACTTTGTTTTTCGCAGATTACTTTTTTGGCGAGAGGGTGGTTTTTTGCACATAGGGGGTAGTTTTTTGAATTTTTTCTCCGGGCATTCGAGAGCCGAAAATAAGCTCAAATTATATGATCAGTCATATTTGATGATGAAAAATTATCATACGATATTTTGTATTCATTTTATAAACAAATTTATAACATAACTAGTGAAATAATGAAAAAATAATAAAAGTGAAATTTTATCAATTTGATTAGCGAAAAGTGGGCCATTAAAGATTGTTAAGAAATCACTATTTCAATTAGTCCAGATATTTTCTGATTCAATAGTGAAAAACAACTTATTGCTCTCCAAAAATATATAAACTTATTTTAGGACCATAAATAATAATTTTCAAAAAAGTTATAAACATAAAAAATTTGGAAAATTTTAACTTGAACAGAAAATACTTGAATTCAACCAAAAATACTAATTTTTGAAACATATTTGATTTTTAACTAGAAAATATCAATTTTTAATAAAAGGTATCAATTTTCAACCAAAAATGAAATAATCGTATTTTCAGTTGAAAAAATTAATTCACAAACAACAACAAAAATGAATTTTTAACAAAATATTTGAATCTTGGAAAATAAAAAATCATTTGAAATTGTGCCATCAATCTTCAGAAATTTTTCAATTCTCTTGAAAGCTTTCAAAATTCTCAAGATGGAAATTATTTTCTAATCTTTACATAACTTGTGATTGAATGTTGAAAAAATTGTGTTTCCCAAAATTTGTTAAAATTCTGCAAAATTGAAAAAATTGTCCTATCATTTTCCAGATTTTTTTCGACATATTTTGAAATCTTTGAAAGTCAAAACCTTGATTTAACCTTTCAAAATAAAACTGAAATCATTTGAAATTGCTATTCAATTACTTTTATAACACTGAATTTTATTAGGCTGATTTAAAAAGTTGTAAAATATTATAGACTAGAAAATAATTTTTATTATTTTTTTTAATAAAAAAATTGATTCTACAAAATTTTCACTAATTCAAAATTGAGATGTTCAATTTAAAAAAAAAATTACATCTTGGAATTAAAAAAAAAGTTTTAAAATATCAAAAAGTAAAAAAGATTTTTAATTTTCAAATTAGTTTCCGACAAAAAATCGAAGGATTTTATTTGATTTTGACTGATTTAAAATGTTTTTTGGTTGAAAAATCATCATTTTAGTTGAAAATTCAACCATTTGGCCGCGAATTGATTTTCTTTGATTGAAAATTCATATTTCAAGGTTAACAGTAAAATTTGCTTAGGAAATTCGTCTTTTTGGTTGAAAATTCAACAATTTGGGTAAATAATTAATCTTGCTTGTTGAAAATTCATGATTTCGATTAAGAATTCAAGTATTTGGTGAAAACTCGACTTGTTTAGTTGAATTCAAGTGGTTTAAAATTCTTTTTTTTTCGTGTTGGAAATTTGTTTTTTCAAACTGAAAATTCAACCATTCCATTCTTCGTTGGAAATTCGTCTTTCTTCATTAAAAATTAACTGTCTTTTTGAGAATTCTCTTTTTTTTTGGTTTAAAAGTTTGATTTAAATTATTTGACATATCAGCTCGATAATTGAACTACTTTGTTGAAAATTCGTCTGTTTGAGTAGAATATTGATCAATAAAGGAAAACATTGCGTTTTGAAAGCCCTAACAGATTATCATAACAACTTTCAGAATTTTTTCGAAAAATCGAAAATTCAAATTTTGATTGCGCAAAAATAATGAGAAATCAAAAATGTCATTTTACGGTCAAACTATGCAGAATAAAAGAAAATATGAGACGACAAAAATTTTGCACCAAAAAAAATTCTACATTATTATTAACTTTTTGATAGGACGCGCAGTTTTTGTTTTATTCATGAAAAACGACATGGAAAAAGAAGGTAATTTTTGGACAAATGACAAAAGCTACGAAAGAAACGATTTTACAAAAGTTGTTGACCCAAAAAAGATGTATGAAGAAAAATGGAAGAACGGAAGATGCTCATCCTAAAAGGAGCTACAGATTTGTCATGAATAATTTTTTGATAGGACGGGTAGTTTCTCTTTCAATCCTAAAAAATAATATGAAAAATAAAAAAAATTAACTGTTTTGACAAGCGACCCAGGGTACGAAAAAAAATTGATGGACAAAAGTCGTTCACTGGGAGAGGATAAAAAAAATCATTATTTATAATTTCGAGAAAAAACGTGTAGTTCTTTTAATGGTCAAAAATAAGAATGAAAATGAAGAAGTTAAGCTTTTGAAAAAACGACGCAAGAGACGAAAAAAAATGAAAACACAAAAGTTGTCCGAACAAAAAAAAAATCTACAAATTTATCATAAGATCTTGTTGTAAAAATTAAAATTTCGGAATATTTTCAAGAATTCTAAAAGGATTTCCCACCATCAGCGATTAGACTTTATATGACCTTCTGCGATAAGGCGCGGCGCAATTTTCCGTGATTCAAGATTTTGTTTTTCTTACTACACGTAGATAGTTATTCTAGTAAATAATGAGAAAATCGCTATGGTGTATATAAACGACTGAAAAACACTTGAAACTCCTTCTCAAATACAGCGCAAAAAGTTCTCTGAAAGTCAGTTTTTGTGTGTAGCAAAATGAAGACATTAATTTGTAGACTACTCCTCTTTGCTTTTATATTTTTGAAATCTGTCGGTAAGTAGAATAGGACACAATAATACGAATTCAATCACATATCATGAAATATCTTACATCGAGATAACGTCTACATTAAAAAATTATTGCATACATGTCGATATTTCATCCGCTTGCCTATTTATGTATTTACTGAAAAAACAGTCTTATTCATTGCTACAAGACCCTTTATTTCGAATTATTTGTCCTGAAATTTTTTTATAAACAAAAGCTGAATGCAATACCATACGGATTTTTGAGTGGATGGCCACGTCGACACTTCCGTCTGGGGTGCTAGCATATGTGACACTAGACTATAATATGCACGCACATAATAGATTATTATTTAATGAATATTATGTATATATGCTTGTGAATTTTTTATTTTCGAACATCTTTTTAAAATTCCTTTTTTCTTAATTTTGATTTATAATTCCAATTCAAGAGAATAACTGCGTGGATTTTTTAGTGGGCGGCCACGTCGAACTGTTCATCTAGGGTGCTAACATATGTGACACTAGACCATAACATGCAAGCGCCTAATAGATTATTACTTGAAGAATTCAAATGAATTTCGTCGCTTTTCTCCCTCCAAAATCAAAAGTTTTTATTATGGATATTTTTTTTTATAGGATGCGTATTTTTTTTAGATATTTCCATGTCTTATGTTAAAAAAAAACACGCAATATATTCTGAATCAATAAGATGGTAATTCACACACTACTGAAAAGTATCCTGAGCATTAAAGAAGATGAAACAAGCCTCAATTACCTTCCATTCATAAAATACCATTCATTTAATTGATTTACTGATTTCAATATTTTGTGCTTACTGCGCGCATGCGCAGAGATATTGACCAAGCTGAAAAATGCGTTCCTACATGTATGTAGAACGTGAGAAAAAAGTTTGAAATGTGTGCCTTGAGATTTGTTTTTGACTTTTTTTTAGAAAAAATGACACTTTACGTAGATATGGCCATATAATATTATAAGCAAGTTTTCCAAGTTCCTCGTGTGCGTAACTGTAAAACACGTCCTGGCCACAAAATGGCCCAGGCAGCAAACTTGGTTATAAAAAGACTACCACTTACCTGCCAAGTTTGTTCGTGAACACAAATAACGGACTCAACCGAGTTCATGGGCCACACTCTTCCAGCCCACGAACAACCCACGAAGCTCGTTTATTCTTCCTTTTTTGACAGCCGTCAGATAGGAATAACCCTATTCGAGTTTCGTAGGATCTGGTTACGTTAGGACTGACAGGTTGTCCAGCTCACTTTACCCGCATGAGAGAGGGAGCGGGAACTTGGGAGCGAGAGAGGGAGAGAGAAATTTTACGTAACAGCCTTTCACACTCTGCAAATATTAGACCAGCAACTTAGTTTTATTAATTCTAGCATGACCAAATACATCCTAACCTAAAGAATGAGTCAAAAACGAAATCATTAAGCGCTTGTGCGCGGTTCCCCAAAAGCTACTCAAGACCTATTCCTAGTTTACTAAAATAGTGTCCTTCTATCTAAAAAATTACAATGTTGGACTTTAACCGTCAGAAACCACGCGGACAAACCGCCGCGCCGGTCAGCGTCCATTTCCGCGTGCCCACGCTCCAGGAGCACGAGAAACACTCGCCTCAACTTTTCTAAAGCTCGAGTCTTTGAGTTGAGCGTGTCTCTCCTTTTGGAGCGTCGAGGAGGTCCCGGACGGTTTCACTGAACAAAAGCACATTTCCCGATATTAATCCCGGTTACAAGAATTTAACCACGCGCGGACACCCGGTACCAAGGCTGAGAACACTAACTGGTCGATAGATCAAACCACATACCTCTAAGCCATCCCGCCAATTTTCGTTTGGCTTTGTAGTCCATCACGTCCTCGTTAATGAATTTTATTGGTTCTAACCGTCGTCTGAAATAATTCATTTTCCTTCAGTTTTGCCGGTCACACCGGAGTCCCGTCGAGCCAAGAGTACGAGTGACGTGAGATGCGTGCTTCTCTTCGCTTTCTTCCGTTTCATTCCTTTCGACCCACAACTCCTGCGTGTCGAGACTGTTGATTGGTTGATTGCAGAAGAAAAAGGCTTGCTTGTCGATCTCGACCACTGGGTGCCTTTGTACCATCGCTGCTTGCTCATTGGGTCCGTCGGCCGGGTTGCTCGTCTCCCCATTGGTCGTCACGCGTCGTCTCGAATATGGCCGCTTGATGGTGGACCTTAGCAGTGCAGGGTCACCTAGCCACACAGTTTTGCATGGTTGGTTGAGTCTACTACGTACTGCCTTCGACATTGCGAGTGAAGCTTAATGATGTGGCATACAGGATCGATTGAATCTACTACGTACTGCCTTCGACGTTGCGAGTAAAGCAGAGTTGGGTCGGACTGACCCGACGATCGAGTTGGTACTGGTACTCGCCGCTGGTATCGGCAAAAATGGCTGCCGACTTCGGTCTCCTCACTTAACCGGTGGAGCGTGATCGCTGGATGCAGCGGCAACCGGACGGTGCTGCACTCTCGGCACTTGCGCGGGATTGCTGCACCGTGTCGGTTGCGTCTCATCCTCTCGTACTGGCTCCTTGTTTTCTGATCGGTTTTCAATGCCCTGGACCGTCTGCTCAATGCTTACGAGCTGCCAAATAAGTGTTCAGCCCCGGCACCGACCCCATAAATATTTTTCGGATATACAAATGGACAAGTGGATGAATAAAGTCGATTTGTCGGGAACAGTGGTTGTGAAAAAACAATAGAAACACCGTAGTCTAGTCACTATCCTAGACTCGGATCATGGCTAGACGGTAAGTGTACTTGTAATCAGGATGCTCAAGCCGTCCTTTCCTTGCCTTCGGAGGTTAGGTATGGCCTCTCCTCCGTCAGCCTCCTGAGCTCATCTCTCGGCGTATTTCCTTCGTATCGTCTCAAGACGAATGAAAAGCTGTTCACTATATCTGTCCCTTTCCAGGCTCCCATACAGGGTTCTCCCGATCGCATGGCTCTTCCTTCCAGGTCTCTTAGATCTGCTCTTGAAACCTGGGCCATCCGTTCCATCATCGTTTTCGTCTGATTGAGAAGTTACCTAACTTAGTTCTGGGTACCCGTAAATAAAAGAAGATGACTAGCTCAATATCATATTTATTAGGTGGCCTGCCCCGTCCGGGAATGCATAAGGGAGAAAGGTATGAGCGGAAGAAAAAAAATCCATTGAGTAAACCAAAAGAAAAAAAGGAATTCGAAAATCGATTAGCTCAAAAAAAATCAAAAGAGCAATTCGCTCGAAAAAAAAAATTAACTCCACTGCAGCTGTCTTTGCCTCAACTCCTCGTGGTCAGCTAAGGGAAACTTGGGTGGTGATTCCGCCCTTCGGCGCAGGTTACTATAAGGCTTTGGTTCCCTACCTAGATTCAAACAGGCCGCACTGAACCCTGTCGAACTATGCACGGCCGTGTTGTGGGCGAACCTTAAAACTTTCAGGTCTACTTCCCACTGCAGATGATCCTGTGCTACGTATGCGGAGATCATTGTTTTGAGGACCCGATTCACTTGCTCCGGAAGTGAACAAGTGTCGAATTCCGCAAGTCTCTGTCAATCCTTGAAAAGCTTGGTTGACGTATTCTGTTCGGCTGTCGGACACAAGCACTTCCGGTGCCCTCCATTGGTCCATTTGGTATAGAGGTCTTCGAATACCACCAAGTATGTCTTGCTAGTTCCCACATGTGCGGCTTATAGATCGTTGTGTACCTCGTCGAAGACTACTTGTCTTTTCTCGACGGGCACTACCAACATCCACGCCTCTAGGACTTCGATTACCGGGTATATCGAGGGATTCGGACGGTACCGATATAACAATCCGTCTACAATTTTCCACCCATGGCATTTTCTTGGGGTTTCTTCCACCTCGCGCAGTCGTCTATGATACCACTCGTCCTTCACTGGCTCCATGGCACGTATGGGGATTGCTTCCTCCTCATACATCCGAGAAAGGGCTTCAGCCACGTGGTGCGGGGCTCCTTTTCGGTGTACAAACTGAAAATCGTATTCGAGGAGATCAAGTGCCCATCGCGCCAATCGACCGGTTGGATTATGAAGGTTATTTAGCCATCGCAACGAACCGTGATCGGTGATTAACGTGAAGTGAAACCCCTTCCGCATGCGACATCGTCCATCTCACGAAAGCCATCACCCTCTCGACGCCGTCATGCATCTGCGTTAAGACTGCCCCAAGACCTATGGATATTTGTCCTAAGCAATTTATTCAGTGGTTCCGCGTCAACCGCAAAGTCGAGTACAAAACGACCAAATCACCGCTAAACATTCCTTTTCTGTGACCGAGTACTTTCTTTCCGCATGCAACATCGTCCTACTCGCGAAAGCGATAACCCTCTCAACGCCGTCTCGCATGTGCGTCAAGACTGCCCCATTCCCATGGACGTTCGTCCTAAGCAATTTATTCAGTGGTTCCGCGTCAGTCGGAAAGTAGGGTATGAAACGATGGTACCACAACACCATTCCCAAGAACCGTCTTAGTTGCTTTATTGTCCGGCACTCTAAAAGCGGTGTGCTACTCGAACTACCGATTCCTGGTGGCCTATAAACGTCTTATTTACGAAGACTATGTCATCGAGGTACGCGTAGACGTTAGGCTCCATGTCTGGCCCTATGAGGGAGCCTACCAGTCGCTGGAATGTCGCAGGAGCCCCTGAAAGTCCAAAGGGCATCCTTGTGAACTGAAAGAGCCTCATTCCAGGGACTGTAAACGCTGTGTACTTCCTACTATCTACGGCCATCGGGATTTGGTGGTACCACCACTTTAAATCTGAGGTCGTTATATATTTTTCGGCGCGAATTTGCTCAAGGATCATATCCATCTTCGGCAAAGGGTACGCTTCCTTTTTGGCCACCTTGTTGAACCTACGGTAGTTCACGCAGAATCTATATGTCCCATGTGAGATAATCCACAAAAACAGTAATCTTCTGAGAAACTTTTCAAGAAACTCAGAAAGCAATGTCTTGAATGAAGCCTTTCTTCGAACGTGATTGAGATTTAAAACAATTTCTCAAAGAGGAGAAAATGGTAAAATTATTTTGGTCATCCGTTCCAAATAAAAATCCAAACCTTTATTTCAAATAAATAAAAATGTCCACCTCCATACAATTAACCGACGTTTCGACACGGCTTTGTGTCTTTTTCAGGGTTGAATTAAATTAAGTTTGGATTTTTATTTGGAACGGATGACCAAAATAATTTTACCATTTTCTCCTCTTTGAGAAATTGTTTTTAAATCTATATGTCCCGTCAGCCTTTCGTGCCATTACTACGGGACTGGACCATCCGCTCTTCGACGGCTCTACTATTCCCTCGGCTAACATCCGAGTCACCTCATCTTGCATATTTTTCAGGACCTTTAGGGACACTCGATAATACCTGTGTTTTATCGGTGGGTATCCCCCGACGTCTATGCTTTGAGTTATGCGATCGGTTGCTGGAAGTACCTCACGAGGGGGCTTAATAACCCCGGCAACTAACTTGTCCACTTCTTGTCGCTCCTCAGCTGTTATTTCTCTGAGGTCCAATCCAAAGTCCATACCAATCTCTCCTGTGCACTTCTTGGCGATATTCATAGCAGGCTGGAGTTTGATTTTACCAGAAGAATAGATATTCAGGTGATTCATATAAAATGCACGATTGACCTCATGCTCGCGATGATCAGTGTCGCTGCAGAGTTATCCAGGAAAATTTCGTAGTGCATGTATGCAATTCAGTATGCACTTACTCAATGGCTATTTCATATACTTGATTTTTAGTTTTAATATACTCAGATTGTTGGGATCATACATCAAGAGTTTTGTGTATCTGCAGTTTTTTTTAATGAAAGTATTTACTTGCTAGCTCCCCATATTTAGATATTTTATATAAAATTCATTTTGTGAGAATTTCCATAAATTCCGGTACGAATTAATTACTTAAGTTATGTCATTCGTGAGCTTTATAGTATTTTTGGATCCGTTTATGAAATTTCAAATTCATAAACCTCTCTTCTTCGTTTCTTGACAGAAAAATCATCAGGCATGCTACCAAAAATCAAACTTGTGAAAACAGGCAATAGAGAAGAGGATAACAGAGTAGTTTCGATGGGCACAAGTAGACGCGAAAAAAGCGTTTTCAAGGGTCTAGCTCCTCCTCTACAAGAGCCCACCATTATTCCCCAAGGTAAACCATCTCATTCAAGAAAAATCTCGAATATGCTTATTTTCCAATGCCGAAAGAATTCCCACGTTTTGGCCATAAATTTCTTGAGGAATCAAGTGGGCTGAAGTCTCACAAAATGCATAAAAAATATTTTAGAATTGAAAATTATGAGGGTAATTCTGGAGGTTCTGGAAATTGATGACACGTGCGCTCATGGCAACTGACAACTTTGAATCCGTTCTTCTCAAAAACTAATTTTCTGTAGTTTCAACTGAAGCATTGCCCTGGCGACTTGTTTGTCTTCCAAGAGGGTTCGGAATTTACTTAGCTATTAGACTATTATTGTACGCGCGCCAACTTTTGTATTATTTTTATCACTCAACCAATTTTCGAATATTTTTTTTTGAGGCGCTCCTGTACACATTTCTGAATCCATAAATGAAGATATGAGCAGTAACCTACAGGCCATGAATCTCCAAGGTAAGCCACCTCGTTCAAGAAAAATCTCAAAAATGCTTATTTTCCAATACCGGCAGAATTTCCACATTTCGAGTCTAAGTTTCTTGACTAATCAAAAGGGCTGAATATTTACTTAATTGTTCAGATCGCTCTACACGCAGTCGTCAGCCAATTGGTCAAAATTCGAGAAATCACCAACAGGTCATCAATCCCCAAGGTAAGCCATCTCGTTCAAGAAAAATCTCGAAAATTCTTATTTCCGACTGAAACGTTGCCCTATCGACTCGTTTTTCTTCCAATAGAGTTTGGAATTTTATTTATTTATTCATATAAAAACAGCTAACCTACAGTGCTACTATAATCCTGTTCAATCCCATGACGCCTTCTGTCTCAAGCATGCATATTCAAATTGAATTTCTGATAATATGAATCCGACAATAACTTAAGGGTTCGTTGAAAAAAAGGGTTGACAAAAAATCCCTGTTTGTTCTTATAGAGTGTTTCATGGGCGGCTTTAGATGTAATTTATAAAATATTTGTGTTGTGAATTAAGTATGATACATTGGATTTTTCATTTAAATGATCACACAATATGCAAAATTTCCTATGTTTCTCCTTGCAGCACCGCCTGTTCAACATTCCCTTGGAGGCATCCCACGAGGTAATTTAAAAACTAAAATACAATCTGAAACAAACGTTATATCATTTTTCAAGAAGTTCGACACTAACTCAAAAGTTCGTTAAAGAAATTCGTTAACAAGAAATTTTCATGTTTTTTTCAGCACCGCATGCTCAGCATTTCCTAATAGGTAACCATAGATTTAATTTGAAACCCAAAATACAATCTAAAACAAATTTAAGGTCACTTTGCAATAAACGTCTAGTTTACTTTTACTTATGGAGTATTCCGTGGGCGGACCAAGAGGTGATTTGTAGAATAGACTTCCGGCAATGCATGTTAAAATTAAATTTTTGATACCAGCATTTCGGCATTCACTTGAGAGTTTGTTAAAAAATTACGTTGAAAAAATCCCTATGTTTTTTCTTGCAGGACTACCTTATCCCGCAGTGTATGGAACTAACTATATAGGTAATTTAAAAACTGAAATACAATCTCGAACAAGTGATAGATGGTTTTGCCAAAAGCGTCTAATTTTCTTTTCCTCATGGAATATTTCGTGGGCGGATCAAGAAGTGATTTATAAAATAGTGGTGCCGCAAATCAAATCTGCTGAATTGAATTTTTCATTTGAATGTTCACTTAGTATGAAACATAGCTACAATTTTGTGATATTTTCAAGCATACATATTTAAATTAATTTTTTAATAATGTCCGTTCGACATTAACTTAAGGGTCCGTTGAAAAAATTTGTTGACAAAAAATACGTGTTTCTTTTTATGGAGTGTTTCATGGGAAGCTTCAGATGTAATTTATAAAACAGTTGTGTTGTGAATTAAATATGATGAATTAGATTTTCCATTTGAAAAATGACACGGTATAAAAAATACCTTCAATTTTGTAATGCTTTTGACAATGCAAATTCAAATTAAATTTTTGATACCAGCATTTCAACATCTACTTGAGAGTTTGTTGCAAAAATACGTTAACAAAAAAAGCCTTATGTTTGTTCTTATAGGTGTACCTCATCCCGCAGTTTATGGAAGTAACTATATAGGTAATTTACAAACTAAAATACAATCCGAAACAAGTAATAGATTATTTAGCCTTCAGGCTTTCTTTTACTTATGGAATATTTCGTGGGTGGATCGAGAAGTGATTTATGAAATAGTGGTGCGGCAAATTACATACGAAGAATCAATTTTTTTATTTGATTGTTCACATAGTATAAAAAACAACTTCAATCTTCAGATGTTTTCAAGAATGCATATTTAAATGAAATTTTGGATAATATCATTTCGAGCATAACTCACGAGTTCGTTGAAAAAATTCGTTAACAAGAAATCCCTATGTTTCATATTACAGCACCACCTGTTCAGCATCCCTTTGGAGGTATCCGTCCAGGTAATTTAAAAATTAAAATACAATTTGAAACAAATAGTAGATCATTTTGTCAAAATCGTAGTTCTCATTTACCTATGCAGAATTTTGTGAGTGGATCAAGAGGCGATTTATAAATTATTAGTGCCGCAAATAAAATATGATGAATTAAGTTTTCAATAATGTTATTTCGATCTAACTTAAGGGTTTGTCAAAAAAATTCATTAACAAGAAATCCTTATGTTTTTTTCTTGCAGCACCACCTGTTCAGAATCCCATTAGACGTAACCATGGAGGTAACTAAAAACTAAAATACAATCTTTAATATTGAGATGTAATTTATTAAACAGTTTTATTGTGAACTGAATATGATACATTGGATTCTTCATTCGAATGATCACACAATATAAAAAATACCTTCAATATTGTGATGGTTCCTAGGATGCATATTCAAATCAAATTTTCAATAATTTACTAAATACATTTATGCAATGATTTTGAGAATGCATATTCGAATTGAATGTTTGATAATGTTATCAGTCGAGCTCTAATTTGAGCCCAGTTTTGGGACTGAGAGTGTGCTTAAATTGAGGCACTATAAATTGTTCTGTCTCTCTCTTGTTTTGCCTATCTTCTGTTTAGTCACGCCTGATTCCTATATTTCTTTCTGCAGCATCAACTAGTCAGCCCAGAACTTCAGCTGGTGGAGGTAACTGAAAAACTAAAATACAATCTAAAACAAATATTGAATGATTTTGCGAAATCTTCTAGTTTTTTCTAACTTATGAAGTATACACGGACAGATCCAGAGGTGTTCCAGAAAACAGTGTTTACTCGAAGTAAAGTGTATAGATATCACATGTTGATATTTTCCGAAATTGCCCAAACTTTTGCTATACCTAATTGTTATAACTAATAAAGAATTATTGGTATTCAAGAATGAAACTAAAGATTCAAATTCGTGGGGAATTATTAGTGAAATAGCAATTTAGTATAATTTAGTACTTTTAATTTGATGAATTTGTTAATCTTTAATATATTAAATATATTTTTCCTAACATGATCGCGGAAATTAGGCACACCATCCACAGCGAAACTCTACAATCCAAAGAAGGGTGATTTGCTCGAACGTCGATTGCCATTTAAGACTGAGTATATCCCTATTGCAATGTACAACGGATATGCGTTTTACAAAATGCATCGAGAAGGCAAGCTTGGTGAGTAAAAAACTGAAAGACAGTGTAAATCAAATATTTCACTGTTTCACTAATTGACTTCCAGAAAATCTAATTTCGAATTCTTCGATATTCCCCTTATGAAATGCTTAAATATTATGATTTTAGGAATTTATCACTAAATTATTGATTCATCAAAAATTTTCACCATTTCAGTAGAGACACTTCAAGGATATGTGGAGGTTGAACCGGAACCTCATGATCTAGTGATCAGTCATAACGAGCAGGTTGCATCATGTCCTATAAAAAATGTGTTGTGGCTTACACCTATAGATGAGCGGCTACCAAAACGTCAATACACATTTAACAGGCATTTAATGCCAGAGAATTGGAAGCGCAGATACTAAAATGTATGGTTTGTAAATGCAGAATAAAAAAGTACTCTCAACCTGAAAAGTACTGTTATTGATATTTTTATTATTATTTTTTGTTTTAAAACTTTTTCTCATGTGTTTGATCCCGGGTTTCCATCATCAGCCACGTACCAAGTAAAACACCTGATGAGTGAAAGAGATTGAGATGATGATAGTAGGCACAAAATTAGGTGTATGGTGTAGTTTAAAGTTGAATGAAGGAAAAAAATAAAATGAAACAACGAATGAACAAAAAATAAATTAAACCTGAGGCTACTAAAATTTAAAAATGTGAAAAATATAAATGTTCAATACATAAAGCAACGCAGTTGTGTAGCATCATCAACAATGTTTAAACAATAAGAAGGTCACACTATCAAATTGAAAACGTGACGCAGGCTCTCTCTAATTAAAGAACGTTGCCTTCTCATTGTTTTAACAAAGTTAAGAAGATTGTTGTTTTGCAAAATTATTTAAATTTAATATTCTCATTGAGAGTTTTTATCAGATTAATTGCTATAAACATTCTATTAAAAAAAGGTATCTTGGTGACCTCTTGGTGCAAACAGAAATTTTAGTGGCAACTGGACCGAAAGGAAAAACATGGATCTTGGATTCAAAGAAATATTTATTCAAGCTAAACAAGTACTCAGTTTGAAAAAATTACGCCAACATTCACTAATAACATATGTATTTATTTTAGTGTAATGGATATGCGTTTATCATAGTTAAAATATAATAAATAAAAACATTTAGAAATAATTAAAAATTGTATAGCATAAAAGAAGCTTCGGAACGCCACAAAGACTCCAGTAGGCTGTACGTAAGACTCTCCACACCAGACGACCCCCTTAAATTTTACCTTTTGTCGGTTTTCTACAAATTTTTTATTTTTATTTTCAATGTTATTTTTCACGCTTAGAACTAAAACTACGTTTCCTATCAAAAGGTGATTTGAAAAAAAATACAAATGGGTTTTAGGTGCATAATTTTTTTAAAATAATTTTTCTTTTCGTAGCTTGTGTCGTTTTTCCGGAAATTTAATTTTTTTACATTCAATGTTATTTTCCACGATTAGAAATAAAACTATACTTTCTTTCATAAAATGATTAATGACAAATTGTTTGCTCTCTTTTGAGTAAACAACTTTTCCCTATTCATTTTTTTCGTAGCTTCTATCGTTTGTCTAAAAATTTATTTTATTTATTTTTGTTATTGTTTACGAACAAAACAAAAACTACGCATCCTATCAAGAAGTGATTGGTAACAAATTTTTAAATCCTTTTCATGAGCACAATTTCTGCCTGTTCATCTTTTTTCGAATCTTGAATATTTTGATATTTTGAATAGTTTGATAATTAAGGACATGGATGACCAAATAAGGTCACTACCACTTGAGAAGGTGACGCTCGCGTGTATGGTGCTAATGACTTTGTTATTCGCTAACTCACACAATTTCATCATCCAAACGTCAAAGGTGAGTTTCCAAACGCAACCTAAAGAAATTTAAATTATTGGTAAAAGATTTTTTTTTTTAATTAAAATTTGTTATGCAGCGTGAAATTAGCACTCCAATGTGAAAAACTCAATATTTTTTCAGTTTTTCCGTCCAAACAAGAAAATTTGATTTCCAAAGATGACTAAACGATGACCAAACGATTCCATTAAACAAAAGTTGGATTTCATTGTGGTGTGCTAATTTCACGGAAATAGCTCATCATAATCTATTTAGTGACATGGCTGACCAAAGAAGGTCACTACCACTTCACAAGACGCGGCTCACGAGTATTGTACTACTGAAGCTAAAAATAATTGAAATCATCGATAAAAATAAATTAAAAAATGTTTATAAAAGATTAACTATCGACAAATCACGTGACGCAAATTTTTAAAAATATTGACCCGTCCTCTCTACCGTATGAGAAGCTTTTTTAAAATAAATGTCAATTGATAAACTAAATACAATACCTATTAATTCAAATTTTATCAAAAATCGCCACGTGACACATCATATTTACAAAATTAAGAAATAACAAATTTTACATAACAAATTCTAAATAATAACATTGACAATTAAAAAATTAAATTTTTGTTAAAACGACGCACGGTACGAAAAAAAAACCAACAAAAAGTGTGCGTTTGAAAATGATCTATAAATTTGTTAGCGATCACTTTCTGATAGAATAAGTGTTTTTTTGTTTGTTTGAGGATTGAAATATTTTGTGAACGAATATTGTATATTATATTGTGAATATTGTATATTAGAATTCAACTTTTTTGGTTAGAAGTTAAACTACTTAGTCGAAAATGAAACTACTTTGTTCGAAATTAATCATTTTGGTTGATGATTCATCACTTCAGTTGAAAATCTTGTTTTTTTTTTAATTTTACCATTTTCTTTGAATTTTTTTGTGTGAAAATTAATTTTTTAACTGAAAATTTAATTATTCCATGTTTGGTTGAAAATTTATCTTCTTCAGTTTGAAGTTTAATTATTTGGCTTGAAAATCCATTTCTTTTGTTGAAAATTTAACTATTAGGTTGAAAATTCGTTTGAAATTTTAAATATTTGTTTTATGATTCTGAAAATTTTATTGGAAAATTATTTTTTTTACAAAAATTAACCTTCTTGGTTAAAAATGAATCCTCTTGGTATAAAATGTATTTATTCTCAAATCAAAAAGGACTTTTCTTTTAAGTGAAATTTTTTTTTCATTGCATAATTCATTTTTCATAAAAAATATCGTATGCACATGGAGAAAATTTTGAATCTTTATTTTAATTTTAATATGAATTTAAGAAATCTTCTAAAGGACAATTTTGGTAATTTCTGAATTACTAAAAGATTAAGCTGTTCATTTTCAAATTTAGGAAATTTCGAAAATTCTAAAAATCTTTACTAATTTCTAATTTTTTGTTGTTTTTTTTAACATTGTATAGAATTTAAGAAGTTTTCAAAATTACTGGTGCTTTAGAAATTTTTCAACAATTTCATAAATTTATATGAAAATTACAACAGTTTCGAAAGTTTTCTAACTTTTTGAAATTTTGGAAATGTTCAAAGCTTTTGAAAGTTTTGCGGATTTTCAACATTTTTTAAAGTTTGAGAATTTTTTAATTCTCTTTCTGAAAATATTGAAACTTTGGTAAATTAGAAATTTACTCTCATTTGAAAAAACATCATATCCATATTGAAATAAGAATGAAGTTTCCAAAATTCCTCGATTTTTTACAATTTTAGACGTTCAAAGATTAAAATTTTTTTTTAAATTTATGAAATTAAATTTTTTTATGAGAGATTTAACAATTTTTTTAAATCGCAGAATTGTGGAAAATTTATTTTGATTTTAAAATTAATTTCAGAAATCTTCCAAAGGACATTTTTGGTAATTTCTGAATTACCGAAAGTTTAAGCTGTTCATTTTCAAATTTAGGAAATTTCGAAAATTCTCAAAACCTTTACTAATTTCTAATTTTTTGTTGTTGTTTTTAACATTGTATAGAATTTAAGAAGTTTTCAAAATTATTGGTGCTTTTGAAATTTCTCAACAATTTCATAAATTTATATGAAAATTAAAACAGTTTCGAAAGTTTTTTAACTTTTTGAAGTTTCGCAAATGTTAAAAACTTTTGGAAGTTTTACGGATTTTCAAAATTTTTGAAAGTTTGAGAATTTTTAAATTCTTTTCAAAATTTTGAAAGTTTGGTAAATTAGAAATTTACTATCATTTAAAGAACATGATAAATCCATATTAAAATAAAAATAGAGTTTCCAAAATTCCTCGATTTTTAAAAATTTAAGACTTTCAAGGATTTAAAAATTGTTCAAGATTTTCGAATTAAAAAATTAAAAAAGTTTTAATAATTTATGAAATTAAAATTTTTTTTGAGAATTTGAAAAATTTTTTATTTCGAGAATTTAAAAAATTTTTAATTTTGAGAGATTTCCAAAATTTTAAAAATCGCAGAATTTTGGAAACTTTATTTTGATTTTCAAAATTAATTTCAGAAATCTTTCAAAGGACATCTCTACTAATTTCTAATTTTCTTTTTCGGATTTTATCATTGTATAGAATTTAAGAAGTTTTCAAAATTGCTGGTGCTTTAGAAATTTTTCAACAATTTCATAAATTTATATGAAAATGAAAAAGTTTCGAAAGTTTCTTAACTTTTTGAAATTTTGCAAATGGTGACAATTTTTGAAAGTTTTAAGAATTTCCAAAATTTTGGAAAGTTTGAGAATTTTTAAATTCTTTTGAAAATTTTGAAAGTTCGGTAAATTAGAAATTTATACTATTTATACTATTATGAAATTAATTTTTTTTCTTGAGAATTTGAAATTTTTTTTTCGAGAATTAAAAAAAAATTTAATTTGTAGAGCTTTTCAAATTTTGAAAAATCCCGGAATTTTGGAAACCCTATTTTGATTTTAATATGATTTCAAAAATCTTGCAAAGGGAATTTTTGGTCATTGTAAATTACCAAAAGCTTAAACATTTTATTTTCAAATTTACAAAATTTGGAATATCGTCAACATCTTCACAAATATGTTATTCTTTTTTAGATTTCAGCATCGTATAAAATTTGAGAAGTTATGAAAATTATTGGTGCTTCAGACATATTTCAAAAATTTCATAAATTTATATGAGAAAGAAGATATATTTTCCAAAATAGGTCAACTTTCTGAAATATTTTAAATGTTAACATTTTTTGAAAGTTTTAAGGATATTGAAATTTTTTTCCAAATTTCTCGATTTTTGAAAATTTGAAACGTTCAAAGATTTTCAGAATTTTCAAGATTTTCAAATTTTGGAAACTGGAGAAATGTTGAGAACTCCATTTTTATTTTAAAATGAGATTGGACAATTTTCAAAAAAATTATCAAATTTTGAAAAATTCATCAAATTAAAAAAATACATCAAATTTTAAATAATCTCAAATTCAGAAGAAATTTCGAGAAACTGAGAAAATTGTGAATTGAGAGAATTTAAAACATTTTTAATTTTGAGAATATTGAGAGCTTTTCAAATTTTTAAATATCGCAGAATTTTGGAAACTCTATTTTTCATTTAACATGAAACTGGAGAATTTGGAAAAATTCATCGAATTTTGAAAAATTCATCAAACTTTAAAAATTTCAATATAAAGAAAATTAAAATGTTGAGAATTCCAGAAAAAAATTTAATTTTGTGAATTCTTAAAAATTTCAAACTTTGAGAATTCTCAGATCTTTTCTAATTCAATAAATCAAGGGGGTTGGGAAACTTTATTTTTATTATGATATGAATTTAGGAAATGATTTGATATGTACGGTAAATCTCTTATTTACCAAAATTCTTTATAAAATTTCTATGAAATTCGAAAATTATTATAAAATCTTTTAATTTTACAAAATTCCATACGTTCATACTTGCAAGTTTTAGAAAGGAAGTCTATAGGGTCTTTATTTAAAGGGTTCTAAAATAGAAGAAGGATTTTTTTATTTTAGGTGAGTAAAAAGGCGTAGAACGAAAAAATTCCACTTATATAATAAATTACTTGTTTCAGATTTTTTCTTGTTTATTTTAAAATGCAAATTCTCTTCAACTAACTTTTCTTTTTTAAATGAAGGTTATTGCAGAAACCTTTCCATGATTTACAACAATCTAAAAGGCTGGATTTGAAGGATTTTTTCTTCCATTTATTTTTTTATTTGCTTGAAAGTTAATTCAAAAGACCTTTTGAAGATATGACAGAAATTATTATTCATATTATATTGTAATTTTTTATGAGAAGAATTTTTTTTCAATTTTTCAAATTTC
The DNA here is from genome assembly GCA_932178445.1 of Andricus quercusramuli. NCBI lineage: Eukaryota > Metazoa > Arthropoda > Insecta > Hymenoptera > Cynipidae > Andricus > Andricus quercusramuli. Next base: position 19,000 of record CAKNXH010063714.1, on the reverse strand, counting down.
AACTTTTTTTTTTTTAAACAAAAACGGAACCACCAAATAAAAATAGAAGACCAGATTGAGAGGATGAAATTATAGACACGTAGAGTAAACATATTAACGTGTCAGGTACGCATTCAAGAAATTATTTCGTAATTTGAATGACGCAAATTAAAGTAGATTAATTGTGTAAATAATTCTGCGAAGCGTCAGAATTTTAGATAAAAATTTCCCAATATAAGATCAAATAAAACCTTCTAAAAAATTTAATTTACTCAACTATGCAATAGAAATAAGCTTACTTAGATACTTAGGTTTATCCTTATGTGAGGCAAATTATTTTCACAAAGTTTTCTATAAAATTGCAATTTTACTTGAATTTTCAACCCAAAAAGATAGATTTCCACCAAAAAGTGTCATAATTTATATTTCAATCAAAAAAGATGAAATGTATACAAGAAAAAGTTCTTTAGAGCCAAAAAAACGAATTTTCAACAAGTAAGGATTATTTACTAAAAAGGGAAATTTTACATGAATTGTTGAAGCTTCAAGCCGAAAGACGAATTTTCTTTACAAAAATGGAATTTGCAAGAAAATGATTTCAGGAAGAAAATATTTTTCCACCCAACTGATGCATTTTTACCCAACAAAAATGAAATTTTAAACCAAGAGAATTATCATTTTTTCGCCAAAAAAGGAAAATTTTCAACTAAAAAAGATCAATCTTAAGAAAATGGCAAAATTACATTTTCAGTTGAAGAATAAATTAAAAAAAAAAAGAGTTTTCCACTGAACATTGAAATTTTTAACCAAAGACATAAGCCTTCAATCAAAAAAATAAATTTTGAACAATTTGATCAAACTTTTACCCAAGATGTTGAATTTTCAATTTTAAAAGATTAATTTTCAACAAAATAGATAAACTTTCAACCAAAGAGATGAATCAAACAAGAGAGTGAATACTCAAGCAAAGAAGAATAATTTTCAACCAAAGAGTTGCATTTTCATTTAAAAAATATATTTCCACCAAACCCGCTGAATTTATAAATCAAAACGATCTTAAATGAATTTTCATTTAAGAAGATTTTTTTTTAATTGAATTTTCATCCAGGGAAGATTTAAGTTGACTTTTTAAGATTAAAATATGAATTTTTCAAGAAGAAATAAGTTTCTACGAACAAAATTGAATTTTTCATCCAAAAAGACGAATTATTTCAACCAAGAGGGATGAATTTTTAACGAAATAGTTGAATTTTCTACCAAATAGTTAAATTTTTATCCATAAAGAAGAAATTTGTACTAAAACAGATGAATTTTAAATAAAAAAAGAATTCCCATTTCTATAGTGAAAAGCTATAAATTGTTTTTTTTTTTAAATGAACAATTATTTAGGGCTGTACTTTTGTTTGCACTTCATATTTTGTTGCTGATAAGTCAACTGAAATCTTTTTTGGATGAAAAATATTTTTTCTGAAAATTTGTATTTTTAATTTAAAATTTCATATTTTTTTCAGTAGAAAGATTGCATCTTTCTTGCATGAAAATGCAACTGTTTTGTAGAAAATTCCACTATTTCGTAGAAAATTTACTTTTTCTTTAAAATTTGTATTTTCCTGTTGAAAAGTCTATTGAAATCCTTTTGGATGAAAATTCAACTCTTTTTTGAAAATTTCTCTTTTCGATTTAAAAATTCACCTGTTTTAGTAGAATTTTTATTTTTCTTGGACAAAAATGCAACTATTTGGTTGAAAATTTAACAATCTTGTTAAAAAGTTATACTTTTTGGTTAAAAATTCGACTATTTAGCATAAAATCAACTTATGGTTTACAACTATGATTGGTGTTTGAAAGTGAACTTGAATCTTCTTTTGATGAAAATTTAACTATTTTTTTTAAGTTTTTTTTTCCAAATTCATCTGTTTGAGAAGAAATTTTCATCTTTCTTGAATGAAAATGCAACAGTTTGGTTGAAAATTCAAATCTTTTTTTGAAAATTTGTCTTTCTGATTTCTAAATTCACCTGCTTCAGCAGAAATTATGTTGAAAGAATACACTTTTTGGCTGAAAATTCTGCTGTTTTGTTCTAAATTTACTTTTTGGTTAAATTCAATATTTTGGTGTTGGAAAGAGAACTGAAATCTTTTCCGGATGAAAACTCAACTATTTTTTGAAAATTTGTTTTCTTTTCGAATAAAATTCATCTGTTTTCAGAGAAATTTTATATTTCTTGGAAAAAATGCAACTGCTGGGTTGAAAATAATACTTTTTTGTTAAAAAGTCATACTTTTGGTTGAAAATTCTACTGTTTTCTTGAAAAATTAATTATTTCGTAGAAAATTTACTTTTTGTTAGAAATTTATATTTTTGTGTTAAAAATGAACTTGAAACTTTTCTGGATGGAAGTTCAACTTTTAAAAACATTTTTCCTTTTTCTTATTAAAAATTCATCTCTTTTAGTACAAACGTACTTCGGTTTTTTCGTCCTTATAGTTTAAAAATTCAATTTTGTTCGTAGAAACTTATTTTTTGTTAAAAAAAATCATATTTTGGTCTTAGAAAGTCAAATGGAATCTTTTCTGGATGAAAATTTATTTTTTTGATTGAAGACTTTGGTTAAAAATTGAACTGCTTAGTGGAAAAGTATTTTTTTTTTTTAATTAATTTTTTAATTGAAAATGTGACTTCCACTTTTCTTATATCGATCCTTTTTAGTTGAAAATTCTCCTTTTTTGGTGAAAAAAAAATTTCTTGGTTTGAAATTTCATTTTTTGTTGGTTCAAAATGCACGAGTTTCGTGGAAAAATAATTTCTAGCTGAAGTCATATTTTTTGTTTGTAAATTCAATTTTTTGATTGAAAATCTGTTTCGTTGAAAATTGAACTACCTAGTTGAAAGTGGAACTGATTTGTTAAAAATTGCTTTTTTTGTTGTTAAAGATTCATCATTTTTATTTTAAAACCTCTTTTTTTTGAAAAATGTAAGTATTTTGTTGAGAATTCGCTTTCAAGTGGATGAAAATAAATTTTTTAATTAAAAATTGAACTACTCCATCTTTTATTGAAAATTCATGTATTTTAGTTTGAAATTTATATTTTTGGTAGCAGAGTAATCTTTCTGTTTGAAAATGATCTTTCCGTTGAAAATTCAATTATTTGATTCAACATGTTTTTGCATTGAAGATTCATTATTATTGTTCAAAATTAATTTCCTGGGTTATAAATTTAACTATTTTGTTGAAAATTATCATTTGGGGTAGAAGAATTATTTTTTTAGTGAAAAATTAATCTTTTTGGCTTAAAAATTCAACAATTCGGTTGGAAATAAAAATGTTGGGTAGAAAATTCAATCAATCAACTATTTGGTAGAAAATGTATGTTAATCCTGTTTGTTGAAAATTCATCATTTTGATTAAGAATTTGAGTATTTGGTGAAAAATTTGTCTCCTTTGATCAGGAACTCTTTCCTGATTGGAAACTAACTGTCTTTTTGAAAATTCTCTCTTTTCGGTTTTGTTTTAATTATGAAAAATAACATTGAAAATAAAATAATCAATTTTTGGACAATCGACAAAGGCCATGAAAAAATGGATGAACAAATACGCTCATCCTAAAAAGAGTTAAAAAATTTGTCATCAGTAATTTTTTTTTCATAGGAACCGTAGTTTTTGTTTAAATCGTAAAAAATAACATTAAGAATAAAAAAATTAACTGCACACAAAAATAACAAGAAATCTGATAACCATTCTATCAAAATACTTTCAAATATAATTAGTTCGAATTGAAAGTAAAAATCCACTTCATTTTGAACTTCAATTTTGAATAAGAATATTTGATTGAAAAATTAAAATTTTAAAAAGTTCTTAAAAATTCCACAAGGATTTCTCACCAACAGAGATTAGACTTCATATGACCTTCTGGGAAACGGCGCGGCGCTAGAAAGTTCAGTGAAGCTCCCTTCCGTAACTTATTACGTGTAGATAGTTATTTTAGTAAATAATGAGGAAATCGCTATGGTGTATATAAACGACTGAAAGACACTTGAAACTCCTTCTCAATTACAGCGTAAAAAGTTCACTGAAAATCAGTTTTTTCGGTGCAGCAAAATGAAGACATTAATTTGTAGACTACTGCTTTTTGCTTTTATATTTTTGAAATCTGTTGGTAAGTAGGATACGACATACTAATACTAATCCAATCATATATTATGAAATATCTTACATCGAGATAACGTCTATATTAAAAAATTATTTGCTTTTCGATTGAAACAGTTGAAACATATGTTATTATTGGATACGTTTCCATATTTCATCCACTTTCCTACTTATGTATTTACCGAGAAAAGTCTTCTTAATTGCTTCAATACCATTAATTACGAATTATGTGTTCTACCATTTTTTTTTAAATTTGAATTCATTACCACATGGATTTTTAAGTGGATGACCACGTCGATATTTTCATCTGGGGTGCTAACATATGTGACACTAGAACATAACATGCACGCGCCTAATAGTGAATTTTTAATTTTTAAACATTTTTTTTTATTTTTAAAATTTTTATTCATAATTCCAATTCAAATGAATTACCGCGTGGGTTTTTAAGTGGACGGCCACGTCGACATTTTCACTTACGGTGCTAACATATGTGACACTGGACCACAACATGAACAGGCCTAATACATTATTATTTGAAGGATATTATGTATATATACTTGTTTTAATTATTTTATAATTCTAATTTAAATGAATTACCTTGTGGATGTTTGAATGGATGGCCATGTCGACATTTTCACCCAGGATGCTGACATATGTGACACTAGACCATAATATGCACGCGCCTAATAGATTATTATCAAAAGAAAATTATGTATATATGCTTCTTTTAATTTTTTTTTGTGATTCTAATTTAAATGAATTACCTCGTGGATTTTCGAGTGGATGGCCACGTCGACATTTTTACCTAGGGTGCTAACATATGCGACAAACGACCATAATATTCACGCACCTAATTGATTACTATTTAAAGAATATTATGTAAATATGCTTGTGAATTTTTAAACATTTCTCCTTAATTTTGTTTTGTTTTAATTTTTATTTATAATTCCAATTCAAATGAATGACAGACTGGATTTTTGAGTGGTGTTAACATATGTGACACTTGACCATAATGTGTGAGAATTTGCGTGAAGCTTAGTTTGGGCACAAAAAGCTTTAAATTTGGGCCTAGTCAAAGAGAAGCTTTACCGTACCGACACACACAGAGTTTTATTACAAAATTTCGTTCAAAATTCTACTGACTGCTCAATTTTTGACCGATTGTAATGATTTTTATTTTAAATACTCGTAACGAATTATAATTTTATGTATCACTGCTACTTTTGTAGTTTTTTGCAGAAAACTAACCTAAAAAATATGAACTTTCCCAGGTAGCTGACCCACGAAATTTCGAAACATTTAAAACCATGAAATCGGTAATATCTTTACAAACAAATCTCAAACTCACAAACCTCAAACCCGCGAACCACCAACCCACAAACGTCAAACCAACAAACCTGAAACTCACAAACCCGTAAACTCACAAACCTCAAACCTACGAACCTCATACCCACAAACCTCATACCCACAAACCTCAAACCTACAAAAATTAAACCTCAAACCAGTAAACTCAAAACCCTCAAACCATGGAACGTAAACCCTAAAGATTCGTGGGTTTGTGGACTATACTGCATAATGTACTCATATGTTGAGTTTTATAAACATGGGTTTGATGCATGTGGGTTTGAGGTTAGTGAATTTGTAGCTCTAGGTTTATTTGTTTGAGGTTTGTGGGTCTGAGGTACAATTTTTGTGGGTTTGAGGTATAATTTTTGTGGGTTTCATGTTCGCGGGTTTCAGATTTTTGGGTTTGAGGTTTGTGGCTTCATAGGTTTGAGGTTTAATTTTTGAGGGTTTGAGGGTTTGAGGTTTGTGGGTGTGAAGATCGTGGGTTCGGGGCTCGTAAGTTTAAGGATTTCAGGGTTTGTTGGTTTGAGGTTTGTGCGTTTGCGGTTTGTGCGTTTATGGGTTGGGAGGTTTGAGGTTTGTGGGTTTGAAGTTCGTGGGTTTGAGGTTCGGGGTGTGTTTGTTTGAGGTATAATTTTTGTGGGTTTAAGGTTTGTGGGTTTACGGGTTTGTGGGTTTGAGGTGTAATTTTTGTGGGTTTCAGTTTCGTGGGTTTGAGATTTTTGGGTTTGAGGTTTGTGACTTTATGGGTTTGAGGTTTAATTTTTAGGGTTTGAGGTTTTTGGTTTTGAGGTTCGTGGGTTTGGGGCTTGTAAGTTTAAGGATATCGGGGTTTGTTGGTTTGAGGTTTGTTGGTTTGAGGTTTGTGGTTTTGAGGTTTGTGGGTTTGGGGTTTCAGGTTTATGGATTTGTGAGTTTGAGGTTTGTAGGTTTATGGGCTTGGGGGTTTTATGTTTGTGGATTTGAGGTTTATGCGTTTACAGGTGTGGAGCTTTGAGGTTTGTGGGTTTGAGGTTCATGGGTTTGAGGTACAATTTTTTTGGGTTTCAGGTTTGTACGTTTGAGGTTTGTGGGTTTACGGGTTTGTAGGTTTACGGGTTTGTGGGTTTGAGGTATAATTTTTGTGGGTTTCAGGTTCATGGGTTTGAGATTTTTGGGTTTGAGGTTTCTGGGTTTACGGGTTTGAGGTTTAATTTTTGAGGGTTTGAGATTTGTGGGTTTGAGGTTCGTGGGTTCGGAGCTTGTAAGTTTAAGGATTTCGGGGTTTGTTGGTTTGAGGTTCGTGGGTTTGAGGTTTGTGGTTTTGAGGTTTGTGGGTTTGCTGTTTGTGGGTAAGTCGATTTGTGGTTTTAGGTTAATTTGTTTGAGATTTGTGGGTTTGGGGTTTTAGGTTTATGGATTTGTGAGTTTGAGGATTGTAGGTTCATGGGCTTGGGGGTTTAATGTTTGTGGATTTAAGGCTTGTTCGTTTGAGGTTTGTGCGTTTACGGGTTAGAGAGTTTGAGGTTTGTGGGTTTGAGGTTCGTGGGTTTGAGGTTCGGGGTGTGTGGGTTTGAGGTATAATTTTTGTTGATTTAAGGTTTTTACGTTTGAGGTTTATGGGTTTACGGTTTTGCGGGTTTGAGGTATAACTTTTGTGGGTTTCAGGTTCATGGGTATGAGATTTTTGATTTGAGGTATGTGGCTTCATGGGTTTTAGGTTTATTGTTTGAGGGTTTGAGTTTCTTGGGTTTGGGGCTAGTAAGTTTAAGGATTTCGGAGTTTGAGGTTTGTTGGTTTGAGGCTCATGGGTTTGATGTTCGTGGTTTTGAGGTTTGTGAATTTGCTGTTTGTGGGTATGTGGATTTGTGGTTTTAGTTTTATGTGTTTGAGGTTTGTGGGTATGGGGTTTTAGGATTATGGATTTGTGAGTTTGAGGTTTGTAGATTCATGGGCTTGGGGGTTTTATGTTTGGGGATCTGAGTTTTGTGCGTTTGAAGTTTGTGCGTTTACGGGTTGGGTGTTTAAGGTTTGTGGGTATGATATTCGTGGGTTTGAGGTTCGGGGTGTGTGGGTTTGGGGTATAATTTTTTTGGGTTTGAGGTTTGTGCATTTGAGGTTTGTGGGTTCACGGGTTTGTGGGTTAAAGGTATAATTTTTGTGGGCTTAAGGTTTGAGGTTTGTGCTATCAAGTTTGCTACCTTGGCAAGTTTATATTTTTTCAGGTTAGATTTTGCAGAAAACTAAAAAAGTAGCAGTGCTACATGAAATTATAATTCGTTACGAGTATTTTGAAAAAAAAAAAATTATTAGAATCGGTAAAAAATTGGCCAGTGAGCAGAATTTTGAACATTTGCGAGACCTTTCATAACTATGATTTGAATAGGAAAACACATTCCCATCCAAAAACGTCACCTTTTTCGGTTGCTTTCAGAATTTCTTGAAATTTCAATCAGGATTCCAGAAAACTTGTAAAAAAACGAGCATAAAATCTCAACATTCACGAAACCCAGCAAACTCGTTTTCTTGAAAACTGTTAAGCAAGCCCAACATGAGATAACCCCTTCTTATAAAAAAAAGTTGCTCTCTTCAGTTCTTCCTAGTATTTCCGTGAAATAACTTCTAATAAAAGTAACGAAAGTAACAGGAGTACCAAAAAAACTGAAAAATTTGAGAAACCCAACGAAATTTCTTACTTGGAAAATTGTTGACAATATCAAAATAACACAACACTTTTCCTAACAACAGAAGTTATTCTTTCCGATTTCTCATAGAGCTTTTGTTACATAATGTATAACAAAAGTAACAAAAAATCTACAAATTGGCGAAAGCTACAAAACTTTTCTTCTTGAAAATGCCTTTGCCTGTCAGTGGCATCTTTCTAAAAATGAGTTAAATTTCCGCTTGGGACCCATTTGTATCCACTTCACAGGGAATAATAAACACTTTTGTAAAAGTAAGAAGCATGTGAAAAAACTTAAAATCTTAACAAGTTTTGTTCAAAGTGTACCGAAAAGCTTTGAAAACAAAAATCAAAGGTATTCATTGAACAAAAAATTACGAAGAAAATGTTTAAATAAATTGTTTAAAAAATTTATTATTGTTTCAAGCAATTTTCTCTAAAACTGGAGATAGAAAGTCGTGGATTTTTCAAACAATTTTCAATTTTCGTTCAGTATTTAATAAGAGAAACGTAATATTTCATCAATGTTAACAAACAAAATTGTTTAAACAATTTATTGGCATTGTTAGTAACAACGACGTTCTTTATCATTGTTGAGATATGTAAAAATCAGTTTCTTCCCTGAATTTTGTAAATGTTTATTGTCTTCTCTCAGAATCTTTTTCATGAAGTTTAATGAAAAATCGGCTGTCCTCTTTTCCTCGTTCGACCTCAGAATCTTGCAAGGGCTCTCATCGCCGTGTCTAATAACAACAATTTGTAGTTTTTCCATCAAGCAAATCAACAGACAGGGTTGCACTTTGACGAGATGCTTTTGTCTATTTTTGTTAAATCAATAAAAGTCAAAGATGCTAGAAATTATTTACAATCCATGATTTTCCCAAAATCATGCAATATTTGAGGTGGCATCATTAAAATTTATGTTTCATAAGTTTTTTCGGAAATTTTTTCATCTGGGAGCGCAACAGACGAAGAACAAAGAACTGAATCCTTTCACAGGAAACACTATCACTCACGTCCAAAACTCTTTTGACTTTATCAGAAAGATACAACAGATTCACATTCAACCCCAAGACATCCTAGTGAGTTTCGAAGTAGTATCTCTCTTCACGAAAGTAACAATCTCTGATACATCCGATATTATTCAATTCTTTTCAAAGTTCCCCTCCGATCTCATACCTTTGATAGAACACTGTCTCAATAATACTTCTAAATCGAAAACCAATTCTACGAACAAATCTCAGGAACAGCAATTGGATCTTCAATCTCACCTGTAATAGCCAACATCTTTATGGAACATCTAGAAACTAAAATCTTCAGCCAATCTCAACTTAAACCGGAATTTTTCCGTTACGTTGACAACACTTTTGTCATCCGGAGACATGGACTAGATTAACTACACAAGTTTTCCCATTTCATCAGTCGATTACACCCTAATATCCAGTTCACTATGGAAACTGAACAAAACGGAAAATTACCTTTCTTAGACGCACTAGTTTACAAAACACTTGATAACACATTAGGACATGAAGTTTACCGAAAACCTACCCATACAAACAAATTCCCTACATGCCTCCTACCACCACCATCCAACTCAAAAACAATTGGTCGTCAACTCCCTTATCTCAACATCACAAACAACATCACAACATCCAAACCATATTTAAACCACCTGCAGAAATAGGACAACTTTCGAACAACCCTAAAATAAAAACGCACCTCTGAATGAACCAGGATTATACAAAATCCATCAGGTCTTATGGAAAAGTCTATTTTGGAGAGACCGGGAGGGCGGTGAGCCAACGTGTAAAGGAACATGAGCGCAAAGTCAAGCTAAAAGACGATGAATGTAATACGAATCCGATTTGGCTTTCTGCCCACCCGGGTTAAATTAAAATATACTTAATTGGTCAAACAGGTTAGACCAGTATTCACAGTGGGGCGCTCTGGCCAATCACAGGCAACGTAGAGAGTATATATAAGAACAAAGTAACCTGAAACCTCACTTTCAGCTCAGCCCTGAAGAAGTAAATTTGGAATGTTCACGAAACGTCAACAAGATTCGTAATTTCGCACACGATTGAAACCCAGAACAGCTGGTTTTATTGTATCGTTCATAAGTTTTTTTGGTAGTTTTTTCACCAAGGAATGAAACAGAAAAGATTTTGCTTTAACGAAAAACTTTTGTCTGTTTTTTTTAAATCAATAAACACCACAGCCGTAAGAAATAATTTACACTTTAGATGATTCAAAAAAACTAATGCACTAATAGTGATGACATAATTGCAATTTATATTTCAGAGGTTTTTTAGGTACTTGTTCTATCACGAATCTCAACAGACAAGGTATCACTTCGACGTTGCATGATGGGAATTTAGGTTTTTGAACTTTCTTGGGTAGTTTTTCGAGCAGAGCATCGAACAGAGTAACTTCTTTGTTGTCGAAGGTGTTATCTTATGTTAGGCTTACTAGTTTTTGGGCGAACTTCCAAAAACTTTCCGTGAGAGGTCTGCCGAATGTTATGTAGTCAATGACACACTGAACACGGGACGCATTCTGTCTTGCGCATCCAATCTTCTTGTTGAAATGACGCAAGCGCCTTTTGGTTTTTGGATCCATCGTCGGTTTTAACCTTCGATTTTCATCAGCCAAAGCTCTCGCACCACCGATAAACTAAACAATTCATGGTCCAGATGTTGGACTCCTTCGAGATATCCTCAAGAAAGGAGGCATCAATATCAGCCAAATCTTGGAGCTTAGAAGAAACCTGCATGTCAATTTTCCACCTTGTCCTGAAATCGCGATCATCTCTCAGAAATTGTCTGATATCCGCGGTTGGTCTTAACTTCGCTTCCTCATTTTCTTCTAAAGCTTGTTCAAGCACCGGTTTGGGAAGCGTTTGACGCACATGTCAATTTTTCGAGAGGTAGCCACTTTGTTTTCACAATTACTGATCCGAAACGTGCTGAAGCTCTGGGTGTCTCTGGCACCAGAGTTATTGCATACGCGCGATGAAGCCTCCATAAGCAGGAATAATGCTGGCGTCGTAGCGGTCTAGCAAATCATCCTTCAGTTGACTCGGCCACTCAATGTAGGCGTTTCGCCGGTTCATCGTCGTCTTCATATCTAAATTATTTTCAGCACCCTCAAGTCTAGGGTAATCGGCACTGTTTGCCGACCCATTGTCGACTGCTTTGCGCCTTCCATCGTTTTGGACCGCATCTAAAACTTTTTGGTCGTCTGGTAAAGTCATAGATGTTCCTACTAGCTGGTAGGGAAACGGCATACTCTGAGTGGTCGTTTGGTATCTCAGAGTCATGGTTTAAGACACCTTAACCAGATGTCATAGTTGAATTCATAAGAAACAAATTTTTAATAACATATTCGAATCCTCAACTGCGGAGATAAATCTTTAACCAAGAATATTATTTTTTGCTAGAAAAGACGAATTTTCAACCGATGTTTACATGAATTGCTTCAAAAATTCATTATGGTTTTTAGCAATTTTCTATTATAATGGAGTTATGAAGTCGCGGTTCTTCCAAATTTTTTAACTTATTTCTAACTCTTTAGTTAAAGCAAAGCAATAATCAATTAAATTTTACAAACATAATTTTAAAACAATTTATCATTATTTATGATAATAATCTCTTAGAATAATGATAGAAATTTGCGGTTTATTCTAAAATATTCAGCTTTTGCCCACTTTTCACTTGGGGTACGATAAAATCTAATGCAATTCAACAAACATAATTGTTTGACAAAATGTATTTTCAAATTCATAATCCTTCAAATTCAATTTTAAATTCATAAACCTCTCTTCTTCGTTTCTTGACAGAAAAATCATCAGGCATGCTATCAAGAATCAAGCTTGTAAAAACAGGCAATAGAGAAGAGGATAATCAAGTACTTTCGATGGGCACAAGTAGACGCCAAAAAAGCGTTTTTGACCGTCTAGGTTCTTCTTCACAAAATCCGACCAATGATCTCCAAGGTAAACCCTCACATTCAAGAAAAATCTCGAAATTCTTATTTTCCAATGCCGACAGAATTCCCACATTTCGACCCTAAGTTTCTTGATGAATCGAAAGGGCACCAACTTTTGTATTATTTTCATCACTTAACTAATTTTCGAATAATTTTTTATTTGTTAAGCTGCTCCTGCATCGAGTCGTCAAATAGATACTCTAGATTTGAGCAATTACAACTCGGCCATCAATTACAATGGTAAGCCATATCGTTTAAGAAAAATTTCAAAAATTATTATTTTCCAGTACCGACAGAATTTGCACATTTCGAATCGAAGTTTTTTGACGAATGAAAAGAATCAAAAATCAATGTCTCTCAAAATGCATGAAAAATATTTTAGCACTGCAAATGATAAGGGTATGTAATTCTGGAGATTCTGGAAATTGATATCACGTGCGCCTAAGGCAATCGACAACTGTGAGTGCGTTTTTCTCGAAAACGAATTTTCTGTTGTTTCAACTAAAATATTCCTCAGGCGACTCATTTCTCTTCTGAAAGTGTTCGGAATTTATTTGGCTACTAGAATATTATAGGCGCACGCCAAATTTTATATCATTCTTGAAACTTGTCCAATTTTTAAATATTTATTTATTTGTTAAGCTCATCTTGGAAGCAATCCTCAGCTAGTTGATCCAGCTTCGACCTATTACAACCCACGGCCCGTCGATTCCTCAGGTAAGCCATCTTTTAAAAAAAATTTCGAAAATGTTTATTTTCCAATACCCACAGAATTTCCACATTTCCACTCTACGTTTCTTGACGAATAAAAATGGCTGAAGCCTCTCGAAATGTATACAGAATATTTTAGCACTGAAAATAATGAGGGAAATTCTGGAGGTTCTGCAAATTGATAACACGTGCGCTCATGGCAATCGACAGCTTTGAATGCTTTTTTCTAAAAAATAGTTTTCTGTATTTTCAACTCAAAAATTGCCTAGGCGACTTGTTTCTCTTCCAAGAGGAATCGGAATTTATTTGGCTACTAGAACATTGTAAGCGCGCATCAAATTTTGTATTATTTGTATCACTTACTCAATTTTGAATATTTATTTATTTGTTAAGGTCGTCATGTACGAGCTCGTAAGTCAACTCGACCAGGTGGCAGAAACCAACAGGCCTTAAGTCTCCAAGGTAAGTCATCTCGTTCGAAAAATTTCGAAGATGCTCATTTTCCAATACCGACAGAATTCCCGCATTTTGGCCATGAGTTTGTCGACGAATCAAAAGGGCTGAAGTCTCTCAAAATGTATGAAAACTATTTTAGGATTGAAAATTATGAGGGTAATTCTGGAGGTTCTGGAAATTCATGACACGTGCGCTTATGGCAACAGACAACTTTGAATTCGTTGTTCTTAAAAATGAATTTTCTGTAGTTTCTACTTTAATATTGCCCTGGCGTCTTGTTTGTCTTTCAATAGGGTTCGGAATTTATTTGGCTACTAGATTATTAAACGCGCGCGCCAACATTTGTTTTATTTTTATCACTCACCTAATTGAAATTTTTTGTTCAAGATCCTTCTGCAATTGGTCAAGATTTCAGCAGTTACCAACAGGACAATAATCCCCAACGTAAGTTTGACGTTCTGAAAATAGATAACACGTGCGCTTATGTCAATAGACAACTCTGGATGCGTTTTTATCAAAAACGAATTTTTTGTAGTTTCAAATTACACATTGCCCTCGCTACTCGTTCCTCTTCCAAGAGCGTTCGGAATTTATTTGGCTACTAGATTATTATACGAGAGCGCCAACTTTAATTACTTACTCAATTTTCCAATATTTATTTTTTTGTTTAGGTCGTTCTCACCGCGGCCGTAGTCGTCCGCAAGTTGATGTAGAGTCGAGCAATCACGGACAGCACAATAATCCCCAACGTAAGTCATCTCGTTCAAGAAAAATTTCGGAAATGCTTCTTTTCCAATACCGACAGTTTTTCTCAGAAACAAATTTTGTGTAGTTTCAACTTAAATATGGCCCTAGCGGCTCATTTCTCTTTCAAGGGGGTTCGAAATTCATTCGGCTAATAGACTAGGATACGGGAGCGCCAACTTTTTTATTATTTTTATCACTCACTCAATTTTCAAATATTTATTTATTTGTTAAGGTCGTTCCAGACGCGGCCGTAGTCGTGGGCCAGCTGTTCAAGATTGGAACTATCAACAACAGCCCAGTAATTTCCATGGTAAGCCATTTCGTTCAAGAAAAATTTTGAAAATGCTTATTTTCCGCTACCGACAGAATTTCCACATTTTGACCCTAAGTTTTTTGATGAATCAAAAAAGCTGAAGTCTCTCAATATGTATATAAAATATGTTAGCACTGAAAATGATGAGGGTAATTCTGGAGGTTCTTGAAATTGATAACACGTGGCCTTATGGCAATCGACGAATTTGAATGCGTTTTTCTCAAAAACGAATTTTCTGTAGTTCCTACTTAGAGATGACACTGGCTTTCTCCTCACTTTCAATACCTTCTGGACAGGAAACCCTGATCAGAGTAACCCAATTTTCACTGGCAACCTTAGCAAGATTTATTATTTATAAGAGCGCTTACGAATTTTCTCCAAGCAAGCTGTACTAGCTATCATTTCGGTCTGGAAAATTGTAGAGAATGTGCCTAGAGCTGTTCTTATCTCAGCTCTGGGCTTCTTCTTATAGAATTCAGCCCCTGATCTCAAGGAGGCTTTAGAGCTGCATGTGTACCGAAAGTCACCTCCTGGTGTAAATAATTCCTTCCTTCTCCATTCAAAATAACATTTTTCTTTTTCAAGGAAGATGTCTTCGGAGGGTTTTATGAAGGATAATTTCCTCGACATGACATCAGTTTGCATAACGAGAATGCTATCTACGCATGGCATGTTCTTACTGATATCTTGTAGATCTTTCACCTCAAAATTAAGGTTGCCACCTACTAGTATTCTTTAGATTTCCGAAGGCGCAATCTTTCTTACGAAAAGATGCAATGGCGGGATATCCCGACTGACTTCAAGAGCTTCTGTTCGCGTTGTTTACATAATACCACTGATCGCCAAGCAGAAACCCCTCTGGAGAATTTTCAATTGTTTAATAGTACTGATCAGTTCAGTCTATAGCAACCGGATCATTGATGCATATGCTATTATGAGTCTATCATTGTATATTACTAGTGAGTAGTCCTCGGTTTTAAGCCCCAGGTTTTGTTTATTTCACGTCTACAGGTCCAAAAAATAGACAGCAAAATACATCGCTCATTAAAAAAATTCTACTTTTCTTCCGTAAAACTTAAGATTTCTAAGGTCAGGAAGCTACCTTCTTCTGGTAAAATGCAGGAGTTTCGTCTTGTCTAGGTCAACAGACAAACAACGGTCCCTGAATCATTGCTCTATTGTTTTCAGCACTCACTGCATGAGTTCCCCTAAGGTGTCTTAATCAGCACCTTCCTGAAACTTCATTTCATATACTTATCTTTACAGTAATACACAATAACCTAGAAAAAATCGTTGGTGAATTCAATTAACCTTGCCTCAGCTACCTCCAACTAAAACAGCTAAAAAAATTCCGGATAAAAAATAGTCATCTCTACTCCCAGCTAATACAGTCACTAGACTCTGCATTGCAAGCAACGTCATGTTTTAGACTTAGTCTTGAATGATTTGTCTAAACTCAAGCAATTAAAACAATTCTCTCTGTTCATTATTTCAATTTTCTAGTACATACCACTTTTCAATCTGAAGTTAGCAATGTAAAATAGTACAAACGGTGGCATCAAAACAAAACGATTTGGTATTATAACAGGACGCTAAAAAAGTGATGCTCAATTAAAATGGAACCATAGTTTTTACAGTCATTCATCTTAACCTTCTCTACCATTCTCAACGAATAATCACTATTTTATTTCATAAAAATACCTTTAATTCTGTGATTTTCTTGAGGAAGCATATTTAAGCTAAATTTTTATTGACATAATTTCGACATTAACTTAAGCGTTCGCTGATAAAATTAATTGACAAAAAATCCCTGTTTCTTCTTACAGCATATTCTAATCTTCAAGGATATGAAGGAAACTATATAGGTAATTTAAAAACTAATATACAATCTAAACCAAATATTATCTCATTTTATCAAGAAATTCGAGTTTTTTTCTTCATATAGAGTGTTTCATGGATGGCTTCAGATCTTATTTATAAAATTTTGTTGTGCGTTCAATACGATACATTGGATTTCTCTTTTGAATGATCATACAATATAAGAAATACATTTAATTTTGTGATGTTTTCAAGAATGCATATTTAAATTAAATTTTCAATAATTTCAATAAATGATTTAGATAGTTTAAAAATTAACTTAAGAATTCGTCGGAAAATTCGTTGACAAAAACTCCCTATGTTTTTTCTTACAGCACAACCTGGTCAACAATTCTATGGAGGTCATCATGGAGGTAATTTAAAAATCAATATACAATCTAAAACAAACATTTTATGATTTTTCCAAAAACTTCTAATTTGTTTCTTCTCATTGAGTGTTTGACGGGCGACTCCAGATCAGATTTATGAAATAGTGGTGTTGTGAATTGAATAGATGAATTGGATTTTCCATTTGAATGATCACACCACATACAAAAATTGCTTTCATTTTGTGGTCTTTTTGCAAATGCATATTTGAATTAAATTTTCGATGATGTTATCTCGACCTTAACTCAAGAGTTTGTTAAAAAAACTCGCTAACAAGAAATCCCTATGTTTCTTCTTGCAGCTCATCCATTGTATGGAGATGACCATGGAGTTAATTTAAAAGTTGAAATAAAATCTAAAATGAATATTAGATCACTTTGCCAAAACTTCTTGTTTTTTCCTACTCATGGAGAGTTTGATGAACAAATTCTTTAATAAAAAATCCATATGTTTCTTCTTGCAGGACTGCCTTATACTGAAGCCTATGTAACTAGCCATTATCTAGGTAATTTAAAAACTCAGATACAATCTAAAACAAATATTAGATCAAGAGCCGATTTATAAAATAGTTGTGCTGCAAATCAAATACGATCAATAGAATTTTGCATTTTAATCACACATTAACTTAAGAGTTCGTTGGAAAAATACGCTAACAAAAATCCCTGGTTCTTCTAGCTCGTTTAGCTGGCGAGAATCAATCTGAAGGCCACCATGAAGGTAAATAAAAAACTAAAATTAATTAATTAAGCCCTTATCTATCTGAAAAAGGGAAGCTCAAATAAGAGATCGAATGTATTTTGAAATCAACTTTGGAGTTTGTTGAGAAAATTCGTTGCCAAAAATCCCTATCTTTCTTCTTGCAGCTTCATCTGGCGGGAATCACTCTGAAGGTGACAGTGAAGGTCACAATGAAGGTAACCAAAAAAGTAAAATACAATTTGAAACAAATATAAGATCAGTTTGCCAAAACGCTCAGTTTGTTCCTACATATGGAGTATCGAATTCTCATAATCAAATATAGTAGCTGGGCACTGACTAGTATTACTGCATTTTTTATTAATTTAGCCCTTGACCGTCTGAAAAAGAGAGGCTCAGATAAGAGTCCAAATGTATTTTCGAATCAACTTTGGAATTTGTTGAAAAAATTCGTTGACAAAAATCCCTATATTTCTTGTTGCAGAATCAAGAAGTCAACGCGGATCGCCAGAAGTTGAAGGTAATTGAAAAATTAAAATACAATCTAAAACAAATATTAGATCATTTTGCGCAACCGCTAATACCATCCGAAATTACCCAGATTTTTAGTATACATAATTTTTATAGCTAATAGAGAATTGTTGGTATTCAGGAACGAAATTAAAGTTTTATATTCGTCGTAAATTATTAGTCAAATAGCAATTTAGTATAATTTAGTAGTTCCAAGTTAATGAATTAGTTAATCTTTAATAAGCAAAATATTTTTTTCTTAGAAGCTGATCCAAATGACTACAAGCCAGAGAAGGGTTGTTTGCTCCTACGTTATTTTGAAGGCGAAAAAGATTATAGCCTTGTGGCAATATTCAACGGAGTTTCGTGGTATCAAATATTTAATAATGGCAAGCTTGGTAAGTGTAAATCTAAAACACATTTTAGAATAAATAAGTAAAAAATTTTCCTGAAACGTCTATTCTTGTCGAATTATGGAATCTACTATTTGAAAACACTGTAAAAACTAGAGATCTCTCTTTTATGGTATCATTTTTTGCCGTGTCTTCTTTTTGAATATAATAACTCCATACTGTTATTTTTAATGTAAAACAAATGAATCTGGGTTCCCACCAGTGGTGTCATTTTAGTACCACTCAAAGCTGTTTTTTTTTGTCTAATTTTAATAGCTGGAACTAGCCCTAAATTAATACTTTTATGAATTTACCACTTAATTACTAATTCAATAAAAATTGTCACAATTTCAGCAAAGGGATCTAATGGATATGTGATGGTTGTACCGCAAGTTAATGATGTAGTGATCGATCACAACAAGCATGTCGCAACATGTGTTGCAGTTGACATGTTAGAAGGCAAGTTTCATGTTACATCTGCAGAAAACCAGATACCAGATCGTCAATACTATTTCTCGCAGCATATGAAGCCAGAAAAATGGTAGTTCGAATACTAAAATGTATGATGTGTAAAAATGCAGAATAAAAACGGAATTCCCTTTATCCCAAAAAAGTACTGATTTCACCTCTCTTTTCCCGAACTGAAAGAGTTCCATAGTATCATCACACGTCACAGTTTACTAAAAAATACACAAACTAACTGAAAATCCCACCATAAGATCTAAACTTTTTACTCCAATCACATCCATTAAGGAAAGATCTCAACGAGGGCTCATTAGTTATTCGGACTGTCATACAAGACAATCTTT